>PVKH010005545.1:0-21970 GCA_004027955.1 Chaetophractus vellerosus | reverse complement strand
GAGATAGACCCTATCTTAGAACAGAGCTCTGCTACTTCATTGCAGGATTATTCACTTCCTCGGATTTTGCTTTTCCTTAATCCATCAAGTGAATACTGCAGTACCTAACATGCAGGACTCCTGCAAAATTCAATGAAAATTGCACATATGAAACTCAATGCTCAAAGAAATACTAGTACCTACTGCCTCTCCCTTGAAACCCCCATAAAGCTATGAATATAGGAGGTACCCAAAATATTCAAGCAGTAGTAGATCTAGTCATTAAGAAGATGGGTTTGGAGTCAGTTGGGTTCCTGACTCCAAAATTTACTTGTAACATGATCTAGGACAAACTATGTAACTTCAATTTCCACATCTATAAATTGGGTAATACTTTTTCGGGGTTTGTTGTAAAGATTTTGTAGGTTCATTTATGTAATGTGTTTAAGACAGAACCTGCCACATATTAAGCTTAAGCATTTAATATTTATTATCATTATTACTACACATTTTGTTTTATCTAAATGAAAATTAAGAGCAGTATGATAGGCCGTATTTCTTATTCTTATCACAAGTTTTAAATAACTTATTAAAATACATTGTTTTCAAAATGAATAAATACAGTTAAGTAGATAAGACATACATAGTTTTCCTGTTGTGAACAATCTGTCTTTCTTACCTGCATAATGGAGTATTTTATACCAGGGAACTTTTTGCTGATAAAACAAAATCATTTCAATGTCAAGGCTGAGCTGTTCCCCATAACCCTGAAAGTAAATTTTGCTTATTCTAGTTATTTAGCACTTTTGTTTTCTCTTTCTCCTTTGGATTCATTCACCCTACCTGAGTTAGATAGATGTTCAGATCTCCCCAGTCCCCAATTCTATTTTGTCCTTTATCAGAAATAGTCATTCTCTAAATTAAACTTAGAAGAAAGAAACATACACCACAGACATTAGATATTGGGGAAGTTCATAAAAAATTGACATATGCATTTTCTTTTTCTTTATGTTCTGCTATTTTGCTTTTGAATAATTTTATATCCATCCCCTTCATGGAAAGTCTGCCTCCTGATGTGCTGGACCAGTAAATTCATCTTCATATGCTACTATTTTACATCATGGGACATGGAGGAATACTGATATGAATAAATTTCTGAAACTCTAAACTAAAGCAGAACAAGTAACTGTAGTAATATTTGGCTATCTGCTGAGAGATAAGGCACTTTCTCTAGAATATAATACACAAATGTAAAGTTCACTGTAAATAGTGGTTTATCATAATTGAAAAGTAAAGCAGAAGCATTTTCAGAATAGTTAAATTAATGATTCTGGATTATTTCCATTCAAAGTTTTCTGAGAAGGGTTATATCATAAAATCAGAATAATTCATCTATTCTTTTCAAGGAAAATTATTTGTGCATTTATAAGCTGATTTAAACTTTCAGCTGCTTAACTCACCAGAGAAATTCTTTGTAAGCTGAGGCTTCCAACCTAGGATAAATCAGAATTAAAAATTAAAAGTTATGTACAATAATAAATCTCAAATTACACTAGTCATAAGATATGAGAGAACTATTAAGAAGTCTATCAACAGAGAGTTGTGTGAGTATGTACATATATATCTTTTTGTATATCAAATTGGTATTTAAAGTGAATTCCAAGAATACTCATTATATATATATAATTCTCAATATCTCTGAGATTTAGATATTTCCCATCAATAAACATTGACAAGGATTTAGACCAGAGGTTAAATTGTCCTTAAGAATGATTATGCCAAAATAAATTTTATTTTTCCCTATTGCAGCATAATTCAAGGTATGGATATTAAAGGTGAGAAATTTCATATATAAGAAAAAGATTTATGTAATATTAAATGTCAGGACGTGGAGGAAGGCTGAATTGAATTGAAATGGGGAATGCAAAAGTACCCAATGGCCATGGTTAAAAGTATGGAATGTTGACCAAAGGTTTCAGATTTACTTTTTCCCAGAAAAGTAAGCTTGTTAGGGTACAGAAAATTATAGTTCATGCAAACAACAGACTTATTTTCTTTACAACTGTTATTTTAGTGTCTCCCATGGTTGTTCTTCCCAGGTGTGCCGTTTGCTTACATAGCCAGTGCCTTTCTAAAACTATATTATTTTTTGTGATTAAAATTTTTGTGTATGTGTATTATAGAAATTTAGGAATTAAATAAAACTATAACAAAAATGAGCTGGTCTCATTCATTCATTTTTTAAAAATGCTTACTGTGACCTAATTTTAAATGTTAAAGACTGAACTGGGTGAAAATCAGTGGAGGGAGAGCATGTACTGGTGGACATGGTCTTTGCCCTCAGTAAGAAGACAGACTAGAGGAGGAGCCAGACAATAAAGAGGAAACAAATAAATGAGTATATTCAAAAGGAAAGAATGGGGAGCTCTTAGTCTTTTTCTTTAAGATTTGTAAAGACTTTATAAAATAGTAAATGTTTGACTTTTTATGTTATACAGATATTCATGTCTTGGTTGTCTTTTTAATTTGCCTTCATCTAACTCCACAGGTCAGTTTTATTTTCTCATATGTTTTACACCTAAAAATTTTCATCCTTAGGTCTAAACCTGGAATATGGTGAATTAATTTAAAAAATTTTTTTTGCCTTTATTGTCTGCCTGAAAGCCTATCACATACTTCCATTTACCACTGAAATTGCTTTGAACAGTGAACAGGTATCTATCAATGGCTCTATATTTATAGATTTTTAAAATTCAGAAACATTTTAAGGCTTTAGATTGCATGCTCAGAATTTTTATTTATATGTTTAAATCCTTATTTCCAGAAAGTTATTTTAATGAGTATTTCTTTTGCTCTATTTGTTTTCAAATTTAACCATATAAAATTTATAATATTCATAATATATAATTTTCTTCATCTGCTATATTAACTATAATATCCCTAAATGTTTTCATTTTTTCCTTTTCTTTTCTAATTTGATAAAGCTTCTCATGTTTTCAGCATTTGATTGCCAGCAATTTCAATTTTGTTTTTTTAATGCCATCAAAGATAATTTTAATTTTTCTATTTACTTTTATTTTTCCTCATGATTCTTCCAGTCTATTTCAGTGTTTGACATCCCTTTCTTTTTAATATCAGCCTTTACTTTTTAAAACATCTTGCAACAGTTTCCTGGAGACATCTTCATTTGACCTATTGAGGATCACAACTTTCTTTTTCCTTCTCTTTCCAAAAGGCAAGAATATTTACAATTTTTTTCTTCCTATATGGTTCCTGATAATGATTAATGTTTCCTTTTTTCCTTTTTCTGCAGTATTTTTTCACAGTCTTTTTCCCATTCTTTCTATTTCAAATTAAAATATTACTAGTGTTTGTCAAACAACTCGTTACTTGTATATTCCTCAGTTATACTCTCTTTCTTTCTAAATATCATTGATGTCTATTCTTTGACCTATAGTAGCAACTTAGATTGGTATCATATCTCCTTGCCTATGTGACTTTGTCTACTTGGTATTCATGATGAAGCTTTGTTTACCTAAGAAGTATGCTCTCCATTGAACCCTTGAGCTCAAGTGTCTTTGCCTTATTCTAAACATTTAATTTTATTGTCAGTGCTGAATTAAGATAAATGACTAATTTCTCCTTTGTTGTCTCCAAAACCACCCACAGAAGGTACCCAAATAAGTGTTAATAGCTAACATTCATTGAAAGATGACCATGTGCTGTTCTATTACTGTTTTAATTTACTGTTCATTTAATATGTGGGTAGGTACCATTATTATCCCCCACTAACAGGTGGGAAGATTGAAGGACAGAAGCTGAAAACTTTCTTTCCCAAGGTTACAAAGGCAATAGATGTGGGGCTAGCATATTAACACAGACAATCTGATATCTGAGAGTACATTCTCACTACACTCTACTGATTCTAGAGAATCCACTACAGACTTCAGGAAATAAATAGGTTTTAGATTATAATAAAACACCATAAAACTCTATAGTGCTTAGGCATTTCTTATAAATGTCTTACATTTACCATTTTACTCTATGTTCCTCAATATCCAATCCCCTCACTTTATAATACAAATCTAATTATCTTTTACCTCTGCTTACCTCTGAGTCTACTTTTACTCCACTATATTAAATTTAATCAATTATAGACCTCTCTATTCAGAATATAAAAAATTTGGAAAAAATTTGAATTTCAACCATTTATTACGTTTATAAGAGAAAAATGACCACCATTTGTTTGTTTTAAATGTTTGTTTTTTCACATTTTTGTGAAATAGTGAATATTTGAGAAATTGTATTCACATGCTGTTAAAGATATTATTATTATTATTATTATTATTATTATTTGAGGCCTCATTTCTTTACTTCCTTAATTGTAGTCTTAAATTCTCAGTTTCTTCAAGTCTAGCTTAATGCCCTAACTCTGCCATAAGTTATATTATCAAAATTCCTTCCTTTTCCTTAATCTAAAATGCAATCTCTTTCCTTAAAACTGAAAATTTACTAGTGAAGTTTACATATCTTTATATGTACTACAAATAAATTATCTATTTAATGCAACCACAATATTATGTGTTTAGCCTAGAAAGAGTTCATTTCAGATGTAAACTTTGACAAATCAATCAGTGGCCCATATGGTTTGGAGGAACATGCACTGAATTGAGAATTAAGAGGCACATTTTCTGCTGGTTACTAACTAAATGAGAAAGGCACTAAAATTCTTTAAGATAACTTCATTTACATAAGGGGAAAGATTGTAAACCTACAAACTCCTTAAATTATGATAAAAATGTCTATAATTAATAAGAAAATAGACAAGCTAGATAAATGTGCATACAAAAATTAAACAGATTGTATCTAACATAGGAAGAAAAAACTAGAAAATGAGAGATTTTCCACATAAAAAAATAACAAAACTATAAGATAATGATAAATAAACTTCAATAAAGGAAGATTTGAGTCAAAGAGAGGAAAACCCTTTAACCTTGTTTAAAGCCTTACAATAAGCACCAACAAATCAAACTACATGTCAAAGATTTGTATGAGGACATATCATTAAAAAACACAATTTCCAGAATTAATATATGAATTTGGTACACTTCCATTTAAAATTCCAGTATTTCTTTACTTTTTAATAAAATAAACCTAAAAATTTATGTGGAAGAAAAAATGCCCAAGAAGAGGCAATAAATGTGTCTTTATTAGTTGGGCTAGTTCTCAGTTATATTCATTAGGAAACAATTTAGGAACTTTTGCAGATTCTTGAGGAGGATAGAATGGGGACTTAAAGGAGGAGGGGGAGAAAACTAAGAGCTATATATCACCACCTGGGAAGAGATACTGAGGTAACAGCCTGCTGATACTTATAAATAAGTTATCAGAAGGCAGCTCACAACATCAGCCCAGCAGCTGCATTATCATATTGCAACTTGCAACATTCTCACACAGCAGAATGAGAGTAAAAGCAGGAAGGGCCTCCAAACCTACCTGCTTTCATAGATACCTCACTGCATAAACATGCATAAGGGCTTATGGACAGCCCAGAAGCCAACCACCACAAAACAACAATTCATGTATACCAAATTACCCAATGAATTTTCCCCACTTTGTCCTAAATGCTCCAATTATCATAGATTGTAATCCCCAATAACAGTCAATAAAACCAGAAACCAGTAGAGACAGAGTTCATGTCTACCTTGAGCACTCACACATTCATGCCTGAGGGTGTACTTTCCCCTGATTAAACTCTTTTCAAAATTTCTTATAACTGTGGTGTGTCTCTGAGTTATTTCTTACAATGTAACCAAGAACCTGGAAATTAGGTCTGGCAACATATTTTTTTTGGTGAGTCAGCTAGGAGATATTCTGTGGAAACCCTCTCCTCTACCTGATGAGACAGGTGAGTTTTTTGCTTCTAACCAAAGCCTGCTTATGTCTCTCTCTGTCTGTCTTTCTCTCTTTCTCTATCTCTATTTGCCATTCCAAATGGGTCTCTGGCTCTGCTCCCAAAGGATATAATCTCAGTTTACTAAGAATTCTCTGACTCCTTCTTCAGAGGTGGTAAGGGCCAGCCCCCATATTGTGCAGATCCAAAAACATGACTGGGGACATTTTCCTGAGGCAAGATAGAATAGGGACTTAAAGGAGGAGGGGAAGAAAACCTAACAGAAGCACAGGAGTCCACGAGATCTGTCTCATCCAAAAACCTTTTTAAAATTCTAGTCACCTCTCTCTGATTCATGAATAACTGGAGGTAGCACTTGCTCTTTTTCCTCACTTTTTTAAAGTCTCCTCAAGGACTTTCCTATTCTCTCCTTATTCCTTTGGTCAGTGCAGGACTATCACCTAATATGGCACCTCTTCCAGGTAGCCTGAAATTTTACTCATGCTTGCTGGGTCTGTTTTGGCCATTTACTAGAGGGAAGTAGCATTTGTAGACTGCCCCAATCTGGCCCCTTAAGAGAACCCCATCAATGGCCATGTCCAGTCATTTGTTCCCTCCGTAAGTGCTTAGAAGCCTTATGATCCCTTCTCCTCCATTACCTCACCTACTGGGAGGAGTCTTGGTTCTCCCAATATCAGACATTTTCCCTTTGGTTCCTGAGCATATGGTTTGTACACACACTGACCCTCAGCAAGGCTCTCAATCAGGTCCCAGGTCTTCAATCCTTGGTCCTGTGGAAACTCATTAACAACTTCCTAGTCTCCTCTCTAAACACCTCAGGGCCATTAGAAATAAAAGGATTCAAGCCAGTCCTTTTCTAGGGAAGCAGTTTGACTTGGTAGTTTTGGTCTGGAACCTGGGTCTGGGCATCCCCAAGACCTAGGATTCCACAGGGATGCTGAGCCACATGGGCCTGTGCATTCTCAGTACACTGAGAACCAGAGAAGTAGTTCTAAATGTCTTCCAAGACCAAAGCCACTTGGTACCTTAGGTTTAGAGGCAAAAGTTTAGTCAGGCTAGAGTCTGGAATGCCAGATCAGCTGAGAAACTCTTCCCCATTTTTCCCTAGAATAAAGGGTGTGGTCTCTAGCATACCAACAGACTCCCTACTGGGGTGCATTTTCAAGAACTGGACAACTTTGCCCAACAAGGAGTTGAAAAAAAAAAACAACTGATCTTCTTCTGTAACACTGCATGGATACAATATCACCTTGAGATTGGCCAACAATAGCCTCCCAATGGCAGCATAAATTATAACCTTATTTTACAGTTAAACATTCTGTGTATATGGAAGGGAAGCAGTCAGAAATTCTATGTCTAACTCTTTATGACTCTATATCAGAACACAGGTTTGAAAATGTACTGCAAGTTGTTTTATGCTTGTCCCCAGGTATTAGAAGGAAGCTTCAAAACCTAGAACTAGGGCCCTAAATCCCAAGGAATTCTCTTTTAGAATTAGCTTTTTCCATCTTCAACAACTGTGACAGGGCCACCAAGGAGGACAAGGTAAGGAGGGACAGACAGAAGGCTCGCCTTATAGCAGTTGGTATTAACAGTGGCCTGCTGCCTCGGGGCTAACCTGATTTGAGCTCCAAAACATTGAGATCCTGCTTCAACTAAGGAAAGCCAGACCACTGGAAGAAAGACTGCCCCAGACCACCACAGCCACACAGGGAGCCCTCTAGCCCCTGTCCCCTATGTGGGAAGACAGGCCATTTGTCTTGGGAGTGCATCAAACCCGAAGGGGGCCCACAGCATGACTGTAGGCTTTGTGACAATGATCTGAAAGGATTGATGGGGACTGGGGCAAAAAGTGGCTCCTTGGACAACTCCATGGAACATCAACCTGGACGAGTCTCAGGTGACCTTTGATGTGATAGGTAAGAATATTAACTTTTTAATTTATATGGGAGACATCTATTCAATTCTGACTTGTCACTCCAAACCTCACTCTTCCTGAACCTGTCCAGTAGTGGGAGTTGATGGTAAATCTAAAATTAGATCCTTTATGGAGCCTCTCCTGTGTCAAGTAGGAGACCTAATAAATAGCCATCAATTTTTAATTGTCCCAGAATGCACTGCCCCCTTACGGGGACAGGACTTTCTTCAAACCCTGAGGGCATGGATCCTACTAGTAGGAATAAATAAAACTTCTAAGATACTTTTTTCTGTATCCCAATCCACCCTGACTCCCAGTTCCTTTTTACCTTTGCATGGCAGTACTCCAACTTTACACCTTTGGTCCAGCTTGTGTGGTCCGTGTTGCTGCAAATATTAAGAATTCAACAAATCATCCAGGAGTTCAGGAACAATATCCTCCCTAGACCCAATCATGATTTGCCATTATTAAAGTCAAAACCTGGCAGGAGTCAAAACAGGCCTCACTCTGAAAGTAAAAGAAAGAAAAATAATCATAATAAAATGGTAGTTGCTTTTGTAAGCTTGCAATTCAATCATGACTTAGCCCTGATAGCAACCAGCTTCCCCTGCCAACTTACGTCCAAAAAATTGTTTCTGAAATGTACCCTTGTAAATGTTTCTTATCATATCTCAATGAAATACTGATAAAATAGTAAACTAAAGAAAGCATGTATTTCTGAAAACCATTCCCTATAAGCTATCAATATTCTAGTAATACATGTTCCTAGATAGTTGAAATAAAGAAAAGTTATGTTTGTGTATAACCAAATCACTCTGACAATTTCATTTAATTTTTTTTGTTACATATTCTCCCCTTTCTGCTTGTTCTTGTTGTGTTCATTTTTGCATTCTTCTGTGTCTGCTTTGTCTCCCCCCATTGCAGCAATGCGCCAAATCACCTCACCGCGCAGGCAGCTTGCCCTGCTTGCGGGCGGCTCTGTTCTGCTCGTGGGCGGCTCTGCTTTGTTCGTGGGCAACTTGCCCTGCCTTTGGCAGCTTTTGCCCTGCCCGTGGCAGTTTTGCCCTGCCCGTGGCAGCTTTTTGCCCTGTCCACGGTGGCTCTGCCCCGCCCACCGCGGCTTGCCTTCTCGAGTCTGCCCTCTCGGAGAGGCCCCGGGAACTGAACCCGGGGCTTCCCATGTGGTGAACCAGCACCCTATCCACTGGGCTACAGCCGGCCCCCAATTTCATTTATTTTTGATAGAAATTGTATGATGTAAGAGGTTTGATTGGAGACAGTTTCCAAATACTTTTGGTAACTTAAGTATGTAAAGTATATAGAATGTGTTTTATTATTATTATTATTTAGGGAAAAGAATGTAATTTTGTCCTAACAAAATGATTGGTTATTAAGAATAAAGGAAAATGTGAGGCAAACCTGAATGAGTGCAGAAAGTGCAGAAGGTACATGGAAAAGGAATTTTTTGTGATCAAAGCTAGGTAAGATTTGATGGGTCTATTTATAAAGAAAAGCCTTAGTATCAAGTAGTATACTGATGAACAATTAAAATTTGCTTCTCTCTCTGTTAATGTAACAGAGTTTCTTAAACTATTAGTCTGTTTTAGTAGAAGGTTACAAAGAGTTTTCTCCTGAATAAACAGTATACAAACCAGAAAGTCTCTTTCATCAAAATACCTTCTTCTAATTTAACTTTATCGTGTCTTTGGTGGTTTAAGAAAAAAAGTCTTCTCACTCTTAAGGGACATATTGTTCAAACACAGCAACTTTTAACATTTTGCTTTCTCAGAGTCAAATCCTGAAAAGTGTATTTTTGTTTCAAATTATTGCAAAAGGTTTTACTTTCACCTTGTAAAAATTAAAGAAATAAAAATAGTTGTTCATTTGCTATGTTATAAGTTGAATGAAAAGTGTTTAGAAAGTATATGAAAAATAAAAGAGATGAACTCCAGTGATGTCAGACTCCCTTGTTCAGTTAAACCAGCCTCCAACACCATGCATGGTCTTCTCCATTTGAGTTTTTGGCCAAATTGGTCACTATGAGCCCTAAGATAATAACAGTATTTGCTACTTCTGGTCATGCTCCTGAAGGAGATGGAATGATGTTGCTGCTTCGGACTCCGGTGGCTCTGCCAGCTGGCAATTGACTCAACATTGCCTCCAAACAGGATCTGTTTCACAGTGCTGGAGGGTGCTATGCACCAAGTTTGTGGAACACTGGAGCCTCTGCAGTACGCTGGCTTTATGAAGATTATATTAAGTGGAGCAATAATTTGCCAGAGTAATGTGAGTAGAATTTAAACAAATACAATCGGCATTAAAGCCTGTTCTATGGAAGGACAACATGTATGGATTTACAAACTTGGAGCTTAGATATATTAACTGCAGCTCAAAGAGACATTTGTGCATTTATTAGTATTAAGTGCTATACCTACATACCTGATAAAAATAATTTCTCCTCTATACTGGATCATATGCAAAGGGATACTGAACACCTAAAAAGCCTTGGCAACTTAATTCAATTTTTAAGTAGTTAACTGAACTTGCCTATGAAATGAAAACATGGTTTTCTTAAGCGCTGCATTTATTTTGTCATATGCTTGTCTTGAAGAAAATGGTTTTCTGTTTCAACGTTGCCTGGCTAAAGTATAAATTGGATAAAGGTGAAAAGTAACCTAAAAATGAGCCTTTAAATTTCAATACTGTCTTGAAATTAAATTTGTTTTATAAAAGAAATCACAAATAGAATTCATTTAAATGCTGGATTTGCACAAGTCAGTACTTCACCACTATAGCGAGATCCAATAAAACCACCTACTGGGGCATTGTTAACCTTTTCCTCATGCCAACTCTCAATCATAATGAACTTTGGAGTTCCTACTACAGAGACCCCCTAACCAATATCCCAGGACTCCTTTCCTTTATTTCAGAACAATTGAAAATATACCAACCTATTTCACCTAGGATTATAAGGGCTGTCCATACCCAAATAAGCATAGTCCCTAATTATACTTTTTCAATCTGCATGTTGTCCAACCAGACCCATGGTCATTTCCTAGAAAAAGACCCTGCATAACTCAATCAATATATAATGATCACTCCTGGAACCCAGAAGTGTCCAGCACTGGCATCAGAGACAGAAGAATGGCCTTCACCCTTCAGCTCCCCCTTAAGATCAAGGGTGTACAACACTCTTGGAGGGATTTGAGGCAGGATAGAATAGGGACTTAAAGGAGGAGAGGCAGAAAAGCTACAGAAACACCACCTGGTGAGGGAAATTGAGGCAGCCTGCTGACTCAAACAAATAGGTTATCGGAAGGCAGCTTACAACATCCACCCAGCAACTGCATTATCAGAATTCAACTTACAACATTCTCACATGGTGGAACAAGAGGAAAAGCAGGGAGGGCCCCCATGACCATGAATTTGGCATAAATTCTTAAGTTAAATTGCTTATGTTTTTGTTAATTTATTTTGATCTATTATATATCCCCCCTTTTTGCTTGTTCTTGCTCTGTTCATTTTTTCTCTCTGCATTCCTCTGTGTCTACTTGTCTCTCCCTGCTGGGGTGACCTGCCGAGTCAGCTCACCAGCATGGTGGCCTGCCTGCTCATGGGGGCTCGCCCTTGCTTGTGGGGGCTTGCCTTTGCCCATGGGGGCTTGCCTTTTTGCCCGCCTGTGGGGGCTTGCCTTTGCCTGTGGCAGTGTGCCCCACCCACGGTGGTGTGCCCCACCTGCATTGGCTTGTCTTCTCAAGAAGGGCTGCCTATTCAAGGAGGCCCAGGGACCAAACCCAGAGCCTCCCATGTGGTAAACCGGCACCCTACCAACTGGGCTATACAGCTGGCTCCGCTTATGTTTTTAATCAAACTTTTCATATGGCCATATATCTTATAAAAAATATTTGTCTGACTCTGCACACCCTAGGAAGGCATGATTTTAGACACAGAATTTCTGTGATTAATTAATAAAATACTCCCAAAATGACAGTGTTTTCTTCATGAAAATCAATAAACCAATTTTAATATATATGTTAATGCATGCTTGTGTTCGACTGACCTCAGTAATAAAAAATATGTATGAGAAAAACAAAGATGGGGGGAAAGTTCTATCAGATATCAGAAGATATCACACAGTTCTGGTTTGTAAACATTTTGCTACAGGTACAGTAGTAAAGAATAATGAACAGAGGAATTGCCCAGAAATTGAACAATCTAAGAAACTTAGTATAAACTTTGATATTTAATAAACAATGGTGGTAAAATTTTAAATTGCCAAGGGGAAAAGGATTGTTGGATTAATTCTCATTGCACATAAAGGATTAAGCAAAGCAGGACATGTAATAAAATAGAAGATATTAAGTGTGATTGAAGTGGGAACAAATATTCCAGAATGAATTGCTGGAAACCTACTATTGAGTTTTATTTTTAGGATACCAGGTTGTTCTGAATCAGGGCAGCCTTCTGAAATTTAATAAAAAGAAAATTACCCTTGTCCTTCAATGCCATAGGTGATTGAAGAGAAGGTGTTTCTGAGTATTAAATTGTCTGATAAATCATTTCAATTCTGTATCTTGCTGTGTGGTAAGAATAGACTTAAAAGTTGGTAGTACAAAATATTTTAAAAATATTTAAAGGCTCTTTTGAGTAACAGTTTGCTATGGATCTTCTCTGAAGGGGCTTGATGGATTAAGGCTATGTTTTCCTTCAAATTCAATCCCAATGTTACATCTTTAACAATAAACAGACCTACATTTTTCTCTTTTCAAAGAAAATGACAATAGAAAAAATCCTTTAATAACTGGAAATTTTGTTAGTTTCAAAGCCATGGAATATAAGGATCTGAGACTGAGAGAGAAAATAGCATTTTGAATTACTTTAAATATCTTTGCACATTTATCAATAAAATATATGATTCTTTATTAAGCTTTGTTGTTATCCCAGCCCAAGAACAGAACAGCACATGCTCTTGGATGCTGTGCCATATCCCAGAACTCAGCTCTTGCATTTAGTAAACATGAAGATATCTCACCCTATACCCTGCAAAAAGACACTGTATTCCATAACAGTATACACAATACTCTATTCTTGAACATTAAAGGAAATTAAATCATCTATAACTAGAAGCGCTGGAGCAGTTAAATAAAAGGGTGGGAGAAGAAAAAATTAGTCAGGGACATAAAATGTTTTTCAAACACTTGAGCAAGTCTAACTTCATAAAACCATGTCCTAGAAAATCATGCTGAAAGGAAATTTCCAAACCCTGGGAGGGAACAGAGAGATGATTCTACAGATTGATGATCTCTCAGGGAAGCTCTTTAAAATCCAGTGGGAAATCTAGGAGGGAACTTTTGTTCCTTTATTTTTTTCCCTGAGACCATTTTGAAGGCAGCATTTGAGAAGCAATGGGAGACAGTCTCTATCTTGAGTATCAGAGATGTATTCCTCATGCTCATAGATGTTGAAATAAGACTCGGAAACAACCTCCATGTTTTGTCCAGTCACTGAAGGGATTCTTCTACACAGAGAATAAGAGATTGCCTTCAGTCACTGAATAGACTTTTTTACACAGAGAGTAGGAGATTGCCTTCACAAGAATTTTTAAAGAACTGATACATGGTGAAATTTATAATTCATATGTTTTGATTGATCACAGCAGGCTTGAAACTGCAATATGTGCTTAAAAGTGTGGATGTTGTGGTCAGGTTCCCAAATCTAAATGCATGGGCCTATCATTTAATAACTGTATATACTTTGGATGCTCATGTAACTTTTTTGGCTCTCAGAGACCTCATCTTTAAAGTAGATTTTAGTGTTTAATATAAGATTCTAATTTACATTAGCATGTTAGTTCTACCTGATTCACCTCTAGCATGAATTTTACTGGAGAAATAATAAAAATATCCCTAAACCTTACTTGGAACTGTTTAGATGATGGAAAATATGGCATTGTGGGTTTTAAATTAGATTTTTAAAATTTAAAGTGTTCTCAAATCAAGTTAAGAGAAGGAAAAAGACTACTGCTTTCATAAGTTCCCTTCTCAATTTAAAAATTTTATTAAAATATCTACTCAAATGGGAATAATTATTACATTTTACTCTGTTTTTCTCATTTCACATATGGTAAAATTGTTTCACCTTCTGCATCTTTATATTATTAATTAGGATTTTATTCACTTCATCACATTTTATTAATTTGAAATAGTATGATTTACGTATACATTTTCCTGTTATTGAACATTTCTAATATTGTTGAATTTTCACTGTTATATGACAATATATCACCTTCCATTATGAAGTTTTCCTCCCCTTTTTCCCTTTTTACAATAATATTTTTAGAGTTGGGGTTGCTAGCATAAAGAATTTAAACATGTTTATGATTCTGGAAATATTTACTAAAACGTTTTCCAAAAGGATTACATGAATGAAAATATTTCATTGCAATTTTGTCTATCAATATACCTAAATACTAACTTGATTTTAAAAATAGTTTGTTCTTATCCTGCTTCAATTTTCTAGCTCATTTTGTATGTGTAGCCACTGCTTAAAAATAATGCTACCATCAATAATTGCACCTTTTTATTTATATCTTGCAAAGCAGTTACCTAATAAAAATTTTTAAAAATGGATGAAGGAAAATAATAATATAATTTATTTTTAAAATATTTGTTTTTTATAATCTCAAGAATAAGGTAGGTTGAAGAAGTGTTACTATCACTATTTTATAGCGGGGAGGATTATGAGGGTTTTCTCAATAGCACCTGGCTGTTAAATGATAAAGCAGGCTTGCTAGCCTTCTTTTTTAAACTTTTTTTTATTGTAGTGACATATGCACATTTAAAGTTTCCCATGAAAGCACTTTCCAGAGTACAATTCATTGGTACAAATTGCATTCACTCTTTTGTCCTACCCTCACCAACATCTCTTACTGAAACATTTTATTACTACAAATGGAAACTGTACCCATTAAGCAGTATCTCCCACTTCCCCTGGCTCTTTGACCGATGGTAACTCATAATCCACTATCTGTCTCTATGAATTTGCTTATTCCAGGTATTTCATATAGGTAAGATCATACAATATTTGTTTTTAAATAAAATATCCAATTTAATTTAATAACAAATACTGCAGAGGTAAATTCTATTTATCTTCTTTTGCATTAGAATGTTTGCAGTCTACTCTCTCCACAGTTTTCAATGCATGGTTGTAAAGATGCTTTGCTTTGTTTCAGATAGCATATGCACAAAGGAGATGTCTGTCTGTGGTTTTCAACCTCCATCCAAGTCTGTTGATACTATATGACATTATACCTTAAGCTGTGAATCCAGTCTTTGCACCTCAGGTTCTCTCCTGAAATGTTAGGTATCTCCATGGTTATTCTTCAACTGTCACACCAGGTGCCATGAGGACATCTTGGCTTTGTCCATGACAACTCTTGGTCTAAGCTGCTACTCTAGTTCACTCAGAGGTGTCTATCCCCAAAGACACTTATAATAAAAATTCTTAGTCTTAGTTTACTTCCCTCCTTTTTCTTACTTGGCATTGTTCTACTGTTCGCTTTGTTTCCTTCAGTTCCCATATACATACCACACTTTTTTTTTTCAATGAATTCATTTGTTGGTGGACACAGGTTTCTTCCATATTTTGGAAGTTCTGAATAATGCCACTTTGAATGTTAGTGTGCAAATATCTACTCAAGTCACTGTTTAAATTCTTTTGGGTACATAAGTAGAACTGGGAATGCCAGGTTTTAGGGTAATTCTATACTTCATTTTCTGTTAAAATAAGAAATTGTATTTTACAGGGAATGCACCATTTTACATTCCCATCAACAAAGAGTGGGTTCCTATTTCTTCACTTGCTTTCCAATAGGTTACTAATTTTTTTGTTTGTTTGTTTAAAGAGTGGCCATTCTAGTGGTTATGTAATTGTGCTCTTGATTTGCAATACTGTAATAGCTAATGATATTGAGAACCTTTTAATGAGCTGATTACTGATTTGTATATCATCTTTGTGGAAATGTCTATTCAAGTCTTTTGCCCTTATTTTAATTGGCTTGTCTTTTTGTTGTTGATTTGTAGGATTTTAAAAAATATATCATGAAAATTAAACCTTTATTATATATGTGGCTTCCAAATATTTTGTCCCATTTTGTAGGTAATCTTTTTTTTAAAACTGTGATGAATTCCCATTTACTTATATATTTTTTTTCTTTTTTGCTTGTACTTTTAGAGTAAATTCTAAGAAACCATTGCCTAACAAAAGGACCTGAAGATAATTCCCGGTTTTCTACTAAGAGCTTCTTAATTTTGGTTCTTGAATTTAGGTCTTTGATTTATTATGAGGTTTGGTTTTTTTTTTTTTGTATGAAGGATACACCTTCAATCTTTCACATACAGGTATCCAGTTTTGAATATCAGTGGTGACATTGGGTATCTTTGTCTTGCTTCTGATCTTAAAGAAAAGCTCTCAGCCTTTCACCATTGATTATGATGTTAGCTGCAGGTTTTTCATATCTTGCCCTTTATTTATACCAGTGTCCCTCTATTCCTTATTTTCTCAGTGTTTTTATCAAGAAGTGGTACTGCATTATGCCAAATGCCTTTTCTGCTTCAATTGAGATTATCACATGTTTTGTTTTATTAATGTTGAATATTATATTAATCGATTTTCTTACATTGAATCATCCTTGCATGATATAAACCCCAGTTGATCATGGTGTACATTACTTATAACATGTCATTAGATTCAGTTTGCTAGTATTGTGTTGACATATATTCATAAGGTATATTGGTCTGTAATTTTCTTGTGCTGTCTTTATTTAGCTTCAGTAATAGGGTAATGTTGGCATCATAGAATAAGTTAATAAGTGTTCCTTCCTGTTGAGTTTTTGAAAGATCTTAAACAAGATAGTGTCCATTGTTCTTGGAATGTTTGGTAAAATTCACCAGAGAGGACATATATTTCTATGGATTTCTTGTTGTTCTTGTTGTTGAGGGGTTTTTGATTACAGATTTCAAGCTTATTGTTGTTATTGGTCTGTTGGGATATTCTCTTTCTTTTTGAGTCAGTATAGGTAGTTTGTGTTTTTGGATTTTTGTTCATTTCATCTAGGTTATTTAATTTGTTGGGGTACAGTTTTTCATAGTACCTATTATAATCACTTTACTTCTTTGGCATCAGTAGTATTGTCTCCCTTTCATTTTTAACTTGACTTATTTTTGTCTGCTCTCACTTTTTTTCTCACTATATCTTAAAAGTTGGTAGATTTTCATAGAACCAAATTTTGATATGATTGGCTCATTCTTTTGTTTGTATATTCTCTACATCATTTATCTCTACACTAGCCTTTATTTCCTTCTTTCCACATCCTATGGTTCAGTGTTCCACTTTGCTCTTCTTTTTCTAGATCATCCCATTGTGAGGTTAGTTCTCAGATTTGAGATTTTTCTTCTTTTTTACTATAAGCATTTAGAAATATAAATTTTCCTCTAAGCAATATCTTTGCTCATCTGGAGATTTTTTAGTGATATATACACTCAGAACTAAAATATCCATTAGATATAAATGAATGAAGATATTTTCAGGAATAGGAATTACTAAAATTATTGGTAAAACTGCAACAATGGAAAGTATAATGTCCTAGAGTTTATGATCAAACGGTTGATGATTTTAAATCATTTAAAAGGAAATTTGTTAACGTGGATTGGAATCTGAAACATAAAAGGTACAGTATTGGAAAAACTAGTGAACTATGAATAAAGTCTAGAGTTTAGCCAATAGTAATGAAGTAATGTTCATTTCATAGTTTTCATGAATGCACCTACAGTGATGTAAAATGTTAACAACAGGGAAAATTGTGTAATAAATAATGGCAACTCTATAATATATTTGCTACTTTTCTGTAAATCAAAATTACTCAAAAATTAAAAAAATTATTGAAAAGAAAAATATAGGTAATTATTCAGTTTTTGCTATCAAAAAAGTAGCAATTCATTTTGATATATACTCAAAATAATTGAAAACAGACACTTGAACTGTTATTTGTACACCAATGTTTATAGCAGCATTATTCACAAATGCCAAAATGTGGCAACAACCTAAGTGTACATTGTTAGATTGATGGATAAACAAAATGTGGTATATACACACAATGGAATATTATTCACTATAAAAAGGAATAAAGTTCTGATAAAGCACAGCATTGTTGAGCTGTGCATGTGTGTTAACATTTTACGTACAGTTGCAGATTCACCAATAATCACCAAATGAGCTAAGTGAAGGGCTTAAGAAATACTTAATAATTAGATAAATACCTTTGGTCTTCCTCCCCACCCCCCCCCACCACATTTGGTTTCTTTGTACAAAGAATCTACTCTAATAGGAATGGATGCCTGTGGGTGTGAGGGCCACAGGAATTTAGCCAGGAATTTTTAAGTTCATTTAAGAGTGCTTTGCATTTAATTATTATCTCTACACTGTGACCAAACAAGGTATTTTACATTTATAAATTAATGAAAATATGCACAAAAGCACTTAGCCCTGTTGATGGCAAGTCAGTAGTAATAAGGTGAATAAATGTTGGCATTTTATGCTCAGTTTCAATTATTCTGGGGACTTTTTCTCACCATTCATTGTGACATTTTGTGTTTCTTACTGCATTAATGATTTTATGTGTATTGTCTCATTTGATTCTCACAAAAACCCTATGAATTAGCATTCTCAATTATACTCATGTTACAGAAGTAGAAATTGAGGCATTGAGTATTTTAAGAAATATTTTTCCAAACACACAACTAAACAGAAGAGCATGGATTTGAAATGAGTGTGTATGATTCTAGAGTTCATATTCTTACTAATTTCACTTTTCTCTCCTGCTTTGACTCTACACTAAGCTGATCATCACTGGATTATATATTTATATTTCTTGCATTTTAACAAAGGATTGATAATTGACCCAATGGCCTTATTGGGTTTGTTTTATACTTTTGTTTTCTGGGTTGAAGCTTGTATTTGTATATGCAGTTTATAATTTGGACATATTCCTCAAATAACAAGAACCCTAGGAACATAATAGGAGTGGAGAAGTGGTTGTTTTAAAGCAAGCATAAAGACACATTGACATGAACAATATATATTTATTATTTTAATTATGTATTATCAATTTTTATTACTTCTAAATGGCATTCATAAAAATCATGTAATTAATATAAGAAATTTCACTATTGTAATTTATTAAAATCACATAATTAACCACTTACACTAATTCTCACTATTCTTTTATTCATCTATTTAAAAAACATATAATTATATAAACTATATAGCTGATAAATTTTTATTTCTGTTCAAGGGATGACAATCCTTCAAAGCTGGGAAAATTAAGTAAAAAATTGAAGTAATTATTTGCATTACTCATGGAAAAACTTCCTGTGGTTACAACAGCTGGTATTTTAAGTAAAAAGATAATAACTTGAATTTGTAAGGGCACTTAATTAAATCAAATTTTACCACATTTTTAACTTTGACCTTCATCATAATCCTGTGAGATGAGCATATAAGCTATATAAGAATGTCTGCACTTTACAATAAAGTCATGCAAACTGAAAACATTCTTTGATGAGTTGTACTTGATCAGTTTGGGCTTCATTATAGAAATAATTTGCAAATAACATAGTCTTAAGATTGTGGCTTATAGTGAACATGTTTCTTCTCTTTACTTATGTAGCTGTTGCCAATTTTTATATGTAGGTGATGGATTTATTACCTTCTGATTCTAAATCATTTGCTGTTTCCTTCACAAAGTTGCCTCCTTCATAAAAGCCTAAAGGAATCAGAAAGCTTTAACCTTTATAGTTGGGTAGAGACCGTAGAAAATAAACATTCTCACCCCTTCCTATTCAACCAGTGGAAGGAAGTTGGTATTGGAGCCAAAGGTTCTATGTTCAAATGTCAGATCCATCACCAGTTATTTGTTTACATTTAACCTCTCAAAGCATGAGTTTCCTACCAGTAAAATGGAGATAATATGATCTAACATGAATTATTTACTAGACATAGACACTGAGCAATTGTTTTACTTGCATTATTTATTGGTCATCATGATAACATTGTGAGGTATTGTTAATTTTATAAGCTCTAGTTCTCATTTTTAAATGATGGATGAAAACAAAAGCAGCTCAACATTTAAGGCATTCTTGTTATTTGTGAAGCTTAGAGCTAAGCATTTTCCCATGCATCTTTCTCTATGATAAGGGATAAATCAGTTCATTTTAAGTCATCAGTTAAGATGACTTAAAGGCCCAATTAAGTTCAAACTTTTAAAGAAATATTTGGGACAGTAGGCCTGATTTCCAAGTGCCTCTTGAGCTGTGTGTTATTTCTTCTATTTGTAGACAATGCTGTCTCTTGATCAGGGGTGAAAGTATTGGGTGTGAAAGTCACTTCTGCTCCCATTCAATGCTAATGGAGGGCATCACTAATAAATTGCAAACCTTCCTTCCTCAGCTCAAGGATGTGACTTTCAGAATTCTTCTCAACAATTCATTCCAGGAAGCCTCTACTAAATGGGCAGAGTTGGCATTTGAGACAAAACTATTTATCACCCAACAAAAAATGGCTCTTTCCCTTCCCCTACAAGGTTAACTCTAGCTATTTTAAAGTACTTAATAACTTATCTCCATCCCAATTCTGCCTAACCTCCCACTACCAACTTCAACATTGTTTGTGTCCTTAAGACCAAAGAAGTACTTAAAATAATTTTGCATGTGGATTCGCCAAACCTGCTGATGACTACGACAATACCGTAAACAGGTCTGACATTAATTTCTCCTTCTCATAATTTCAGATTCTACCTGTTCATTTTAGTAGCTTTCATCTTTTCCTCTGAAATCATGTGAAACCAAAGTTTTGTAACTGAGTTCACCCACCTGGGGCTTTCACAGAATCTAAATATTCAGAAAATAATATTTATTGTATTTTTGTTTGGCTACATTGCAACCCTTGGGGCCAACTTGCTAATTGTGGTGACTATTATCAGCAGTCCAGCACTCCTGAGATCACCCATGTACTTCTTTCTGGCTTTCCTATCTTCCCTGGAGGCATATTTCTCCTCTGTCATTGCCCCCAAAAAATGCCATGAGGAAAATTTGGAAAAGATTGGTGGTAGATTTTGAGGAAAAATAAAATAATAAAATTTCCAAAACAAATTTAAGTTAAGGAAAGAAATCAAAATGGCCTAGACAAAGCCTTTGGGGGGGGGGGATGGACCTTGTAAGGCAAAAGTAATGTTAATGAAAAAGCATTAACCCGGGGTGTCAGGAAAAAATGTTTGCACCCTCAGACCACTCATCAATTCTGAGTCAGAAACTCAGTATCCTTTATATGTAAATTAAAGAAAGTTAAATTTTATACTTACTTAGAATTGCCTAATAAAAAATTATGAACTAAAAGAGAAGAAACAGTTTACCTATCAGACTGTTTGACGCTCACACCATACTTTTACAAATCTCGAAGCTTTGTGGAAGAAGACAAAAATATCTTAAAGCTTAGGGGAAAAAATTCCATAAGCTCATTTAAAATAAAAAATTGATTTTTTAGGACTCTTATCTCAGTGAATATAAATGAAAAACAAACAAGTCTCAGGAAGAGCAGACTCAGGACATTCTCATGAACTCAACTGTAGGTGTTCATGTACCACAAACTCCAGCAATTTACAAAGCTCCATTAATATCTGGCTAGAAAATCTGAGTAATCTGATGAATTTCCTAACAAAGAAACCTGGTTGGTTATTTTCTTGCCTAGGGATGAGTTTCTCTTGGGTCAGGTGGCTGCCCTATACCAATCAGCTGTGGGAGCAGAAGGGACCAGATTCCATAAAAGGTGTATGCTTCTCCTATAGTGATGCTTATCTCTCATTTGCAGGCAATCAAAGGGGAATTTTGATGGACCACTTTACTAGGAACCAATAACGAAGCTGCAGGTACAGTGAGACAATTATAGGAGGAACAGAAGCCATAGGCATGTGAGAATTAAAAGTAGATTTTTTTAAAAAGACTACATGTGAATTTACTTGTTGAATTGAATTGTATGGACTTTGTTTACCCAAGCACAATAGAAATCTGTTTGAGTAATAATTAAGTTATTAATAAAATATAAACACA
>PVKH010005544.1:0-21972 GCA_004027955.1 Chaetophractus vellerosus | reverse complement strand
GTCAGAAAGCGAGGCAACATGTATTTTAGCCTCTTTAGAAGAGTTTGACTAGAGGTGGTCTTGAGCACAGAGAAATGTATAAAACGAACTGAACCTGCGGTCCGTTAATCCCATCAATTCTATTTAATTTACATACTCATGGTAAAAGAATCTCTTAGAGGTGATCTGTTCACACCTTCTCTTTCATGGATAAATGCACTGAGGCTTAGACTTACCTAAAATCACACCTGAGACTAAATGAGCACCCTCCATTCATTCATATCCACAATAACACCCATAGATAATAAAGGCCTCTTTCTACTGGAGGCAGACAATCAAGTAAGCGACAATACCACTGGTTTATTCTGATTTTGTGTTTGAGGGCATGCAATTTAATCTTATACCTTGTCTTTTATTAGTACATTATTACCAAAGAAACAAGAGACCATAGAATATTCTGGGTCATTTCTACTGGAGAAATAAGTGACTCCACATAATGACCTCCACAGAATGGTCCTCTTTTCTGCTTCATTCATACCTTCAGTTTCCTGCCAAAATAATTCTCCAAACTACTGGTACACCAGTAAATTAGGAAAGCAGTATTATTTCCATTTTACAGAGAGTAAACTGAGGCATTGAGCAGCAAGAGGAGTTGCCTCTGGGGAGATAGTACTCAGGCCAAGTCAGCACAATGCACTTTGCTGAAAATGAGCTTAGATAAAAAGGTTTCCTGCCCAGGGTGGTGTGATCATAAAAGGGACTTTCTGCCCAAAGTCCAAGAAGAGGAAGACAGAAGCCTCCTGGCTTCAGAAAGGGACACATATTCTTATTTAACTCTGAGGGTAATCTGATAGAAATGTTGATAGGCTGTAAAGTTCTATAGGATCATTGGAAAAATGGCAGTGGTTCCCGCAAGGCATGTAAAGCAATCTCTCTTAAAAGCTACCTGAACATTTGGCAATTGAGAATGAATCCATTCATCAGCCAAGAAGTTATGGAACAAGGAGGTATCTGGTTGCTGGTAAAGGACCATAAGGAAGAATTTTTAAGATGTGGCAGATCTCTTGTCACTCCTAGGAATTTTAGATCGGCAAGTTCCCTCTCTTCTGAAACTCAAGGTACTTGAGCACTTATAAATTATCTTGCAATATAAGGTATATTTACCCCTTTTAGGATGACAGGCAGAGTTTGCAAATCTCTTTTCCCTCTTGCTTAATCCCTGGATTTTACCTATAGTCTGAACGCAAGTAATGCACATTAGTCAATTAATAGGCTGTTAAATGACAACAGTTCCGGGCAATTTAATTACTGTTGGTAAAATAAGAAATGAATGATTGCATGTCAGTAACCAATTCCAGTTCCTTTCCTTGGAACAGATTAACTTTGAATCATGATAGCTTCTCTGGAAAAATTGATTGTTTCTGTGAACATATTAGTTGCTGTTTCACATATTACAGAAATTTAAGGTTTTGTCTGGTAGTTCTCTCCTAGATGGGAGAAAGGTATAGCAATAGCTAATATGTTCAAATACACTACAGTTGTTGGTGGAAAGATAAGAATAAGAGCTCTTTTACTTTTTGACCAGAGTTTGTGCCACTCCCCCTTTTGCCAGTTCCAGATCATTCATACTTTTTAATTAATTGAGTAAAATCAAAAGAAGTACCAAGGAGCAATAATCTTAATTTAGTGGCTGTTTCTTCCATTCTGAATTCATCTGACTTAGACTAAAGTCCCAAATCTATTATTGCATGATCTGTTTGTATGAGCTATATTGTCTCCAACACTTCTTCATGACTTACAAGAATCACCTATGTCACTAAGGTCAGCTCCAGTAGGGTAGGATCTTCCAGTTCTTTGGCTAAGCAATCTCTTTCTTGCTTCGTGGTCTTCAAACAAGCTACTGCATATCTCTGGAATGCTTATCTCTGTCACTCTATCTGGCAAAGTCCGACCCAGTTAACACAGCCTCACTCACATGTTACTTCCTGCTATTATTCCTTCCTCAATTTCTTTTTCATGTAAACAAATTGTTTAATTGGCTTAGTGAACAGAGTCCAACCAAGTCTGATGAGGGAAGTGACTTAATCTGCTTGCTTTACTGTCTATGTGAGGAACTATAATGGTGCCTGGCTCAAAATAGATATTCTCTCTCTCTCTCTCTCTCTCTCTCTCTCTCTCTCTCTCTCTCTCCTCGCCCCCTTCTTGCTTAATCCCTGGATTTTACCTACAGTCTGAATGCAAGTAATACATGGATTCTCTCTCCCTCAATATACATATACATGACTTAATGAGTAGAATAAAATATATCTAAGGACAAGCATCAATGATCACTTAGGACTTCCAAAGTGAGCTCTGAATGCATATGGAATAGAGAAAAATGGATGTCCATAAACAAAACATAAGAAAAATGGTAAATTATCCACTCTACTAATGAAATGGAGGATTGGATTGCATTGCATTATACAATCTACCAATAAAAGATAAATTGTAATTTTAAATGTGTGAGACATGAAAAGGCTGCATTAGAAACAAGGTTGTCGATCTTCTGCCCCTACCTACCCAAAGATTAGAAAACTCATTGCTTAAATCTTGGTTGATGATTTCCATTAATAAGTACATCTTAGCAGCAATTAGGTGTATTCATGCCTAACTGTAGATCCTTTCTCCACAGCAATTAACATTTTTGAGATATAGCTTTCCTCTGTAATCTCCTATTATTAGGCATTTATGGAAAAGCACAGAAGAGTTGCAAGTACATTTAAAAAGGATTACAGGGTTTATAGCTTACTGGAATGAAAACCCATAACATTCATTTTCAATGATTGAATCTTCTTGTCCTAAACTTAATTGCCTAATAGTGTTGAAACCTGGAGGAAGAATTCCTAGAAAAAGTGCCAATAAACGTACATACATCCCCACCCATTTTAATATTCCTTTCAACTAAAATCCACTCCCTGAAAGACCCCTGCATACTCAGTATACCTCTAGAATACTATATTTGCAGACAGAGTCCTTCCCACCAGTTTTGTGTGTACATGTAGTAGACCATTGTAAGAATCTCCTAATTGGTCTCTCTGCCTCCAGCATCTTCCTTTTCCAATCCTCCCTATTTCTGAAAGTTACCTTTATGAAATGCATGTCTGATCAGTTCAGTCATTGCTTAGAATCTTTCCAGGATTTATCCCAGTTTACAAATTAAAATCTCAGGGATCCTCTCCTGGCAGGGATGGCCCTGCACAGAACACCTCCCCATATTCAAGACCTGCTATCTGCAACTCCCTCCACACCATTCTTGCTCAGGTGTCTTTGCATCTTGCTAGTTCTTGGTTCAGATACCATGCCCCATTTCCTAACGAGGGAACTCCTTATTAGACTGGGCCAGCACACTGATGGAAGCCAGATAAGTGAGCACAAATCCTAGCTCAGCTTCGTGATAGCTGTGTCTCTTTGGACAAGTTACTTGCACTTGTTTGTGTCTCAGTTATTTCCTCACCTGTAAAATGCCCTTACTTTGCCAGCTCATCCATGTCAAGCACTTAGTGCAATTCCCAGCCCTGTAGGACCTCAATAAATGCCAGTTCTTTATATTCCTCCAAGTCCTACCTCAGTATCATTGCTTCTATACGGTCTTTTCTGATCTCATCATCTAAATGCCAAGCCACCTCTGCAGTGGTTGCACTTATTATCCTACATTGAAATTTTATATGTATACATCATATCATATGCATGCATACACATATATTCTATATACATGTATAGTCACAAATGCTGTGAGCATGGGCAGAGGACATGGTGAGGTCATATTTGTATTCTGAGAGCCTAGCCAAACACCCACAACATAGGAGCTCCAGAAATATTTTTTAATAAATGAGTGATTAAATAAACAAACAAAAATAAATAAATTGAAAACACTGGAAGGCAAGCCTTTGAAGCCCTGCCTGATTGCCCATGGACGGAATCCAGGCTAGAGGAGACCTGACCGCATTGAGTCTTCTCAGGGTCAGGAGGAGTCCAGGACAGCCTCCACTCTGGTTTTGCTCTGTCCTAGCTAATGGGGGCTCTTGGAATGGGGGAGGAGGCACAATTGAAGGGATCCCCTTTGGATTTTCATCACTTGTTCCTGCCAGGAGGGAGCTGTACTTTTTCTTTGGGGTTATTTTCCTGCTTATTGATGTTTGCCTTTTGCAGGGACCTGGCAGATTGAGGTTGGTAGGAGCATAGACCACACTGACTGGGCACCTGTTAGCATTGACTTGGCACTTGATGGCACTGCCTCAGCACCCATCACTGGGCTTGGCACTGTATACACTTCATTTCATGACAGTACTGAGTTAAACCTACTTCCTGGATTGGCATCACTAAGTAGCTCTATCCTTGGGCAAGATATATAGTCTCTCGGTGCCAAAGATCCCCAGATATAAAATGAGGGACAGGATTTAATAATAGTTTCATAAAATAAGTCAGTATATGCAAAGTCTTTGGACTGGTGACTGCTACTAAGTGCTCAGAAGATGTTAGTTGTTATCACCGTAAAAAACAAAGCTCAGAAAGGCCGAAAGACTGACAGAAATGAAACACAATGCCCCCCTTTCTAATATTAATCACTGCCCTTCACCGCTGTTAAAATTCCATCTGTCTCCTAGATCTCTGCCTTTCTCAGTCAACTCAGACTTTAACCCTGACACGCTCCCCTGCTCAATGAGGTACAGCTATGTTGATAAGCGAAATCACTGTAATATGGTACGCTATACTTAGAACATACTTAAACTAAAACAAAAAACAAAAAAAACAAGAATTGCTATTGATCTGAAGTTCAAATCTAAGTGGGAGACCTGTATTTTTATTTGCTAAATCTGTTGACCCTTTTAGGCTTGGATGTGTATGTGCATATAAAGTCAGGTGGGCTGTAAAATATGCAAATTGGGGGTCAGAGAGCCTGCTCCATCACCTTCTTTGCTAGCCCTCTGGCGGCAGAGCTTAAGTGAGAGGGCAGACCAGGAGGGCTGTATTTCCCTTCAGTGGCACCAGTGGCCATCCTTGATGCCAAATGAGGATAGCTGTTAGAAGATGCTGAACCAGACCTGCCGAAGATGCTTCAGCAAACCTGTTAAATGAGAGATGAGTGCGTCTGAGTTCTTGGGAGTGGCTCATAAATAAAGTCCTCTCAAAATGCCTCATGTGCTTCATGAAATTTCTTTCCTGTTGCTGAATATTTTACTGATGTTGCTTACTTTTTCCCCCTGACTTTGGAGATTTAACATGAATGCTTGCTAAATTGAGAAGAGGGTGGTAACTTGTTGGGCTATCCACTAAGATTATTGCCCCCGATTTCCAGGCCAGGTTTTGAGTCAAGTGTCAGGTGACATCCTCTTAAAGTGATCGGCTCCCTCAGTTCCAAGCGCGTTCTGACACAACATCCCTATTTTTCTTTCCTCTAGGGGACTCAGAATCATCCCAGCAGCCACAGGATGTATCCTCATACCCTCACTGCAGACACTCATCAAGAACTTTGACTGTAGGGAGTGGATACCCTGACATCCCACTGGTGGATTCGGGAACCCAGACTCAAGTGGGTAAATGGATTGTTTCACTAGGTATTTACTAGGCAAAGAGTAGCATCTTTTTAAGACTTTGGAAACAGATTTGTAGGCTATTGAAAATATTTTTTTTTCTTGTGAGTTCTCCTTAACTTCCCACACCTTGTTTCTTAGCCATCCGAAAGAGGTCCTGACATAGCTACCCTCCCAGGCTCTGGCTCCTACTCTGAGCCTTGCTGGTGTGGACTTTGAGACTTTGAATTTTGATTGCTTCACTCTACCTCTGCTCATTTCCAGCTGTTGGTGCCTTCAGGCTTCCCATTCTCTCTATTAGGTTCCTAAATTTATTCCACAGGGAGAGAATTCCAAAACACCGAGCTCCTTTGTTCTTCCAATTCCAGCAGCCACTTGACTTACCTTCTAAGCCAGAGATTCTGGGCTCACAAGGCTGAGGAGGGAGAACTCACAGAAAGGACAGGCTGGCCCCAGGACAGTGTTCTATGAGCTGCATCATGAGTAAAGGGGCTGGCCTGGCCCCGCAGGCTGCCTCATCCCATTGCTCATTCCTTGTGCATTTCATATGTCCAAGTGAAAGTTATGGCATTTGCAAATATTTTGAGATCAATGGAAGGCAAATTACTGGTAATGTTCTTATTCTCCAATCTCTAGTCTATTTAGGTAAGCATTCTGAACAATTATGTGGCTTGGATTAAAATTGTTTCAGCGCTTTTTAATATTTGTTTTCAAAGATGCCAGACTCCAAGCATCTGAAGCATGTGGGCAAAGATGTCCTAAATTAATGAATAAAGTTAGAAGGTAGATTTTTTTCTCTTATCCTATTATCTCTCACCTTCCAATGCATCTAGCACAGCTCCCCTTCCTTTTGCAAATTGGGTCTTCATATTAAAGGCTTTAAGAATTGCTTTCCAAAGATAGTTTTTTTTTGGTTCAACTCCCTTGGAACAAAGATTTACCATTTATTTATCATTTACGTGTAATCAGTTTCCGGGAAATTTATGTGGGAACTTTAAAAGGGACTCAGATATCCCAAGTTTCCCCATATCCAATTTACAATGACACCTCCCTTCCCCCAAACTCCATTAGTCAAACCTCGAGGACCTCACAGATACTGCCAGGTGACACAATAGATCGAGGTAGCCATTCAGCTGATAGCTGCTGCACCCATCGTGGGCCATAATTTATAGAGTTAAAAAAAAGCAGCTGACTCAACGGTGGGGACAATGTAAAATTGCCTTTATGTGTCAAAATAATGTTTTGCCTGTGCTGTGGTGTGCGATTTGCTTCTGGCTTCATGGATGGGAGAAAAGGAAAGGGATGGTTTTAGGCAAACAAAAGAACAGAATAGCCTTAGAAAATTGGGGACAAGAAGCCTGAGGTACTTTTCTAAGAGTTGTCAAAATCTTTCTATAAAGAAAATATAATTCTTTCACTCACCTGCTGAAAGATCTCAATTGGGTCTTTGTGTTTTTGTGGAGGAAATGTCAAACCATTGCGTATAGCCCATGGAGCACTCCAAAATCCAGCCTCAGTTTACCTCTCCAGATGTTTCTGTTTCTGCCTCTCTCAGTTATCCCACATCTCAGCCACGCAGGATTTACCACTTCCCACCCAAACCCTGTTTGCTTCCTCTTTTTACATTTGTAGCTGTTATTTCACTAAAAAAGATAGCCTTCAAGGCTCTGTCACTGTCACATGTCCCTGGTCTGTGTTTTCACAAAATTTCCTTACTAGCATGTGCCCTGACAACTACTGTACTCATCCTAGTGACTAGACCTGGTGCATGTCCATTCCCAATTGCCTATCTAGAGAACTGCAGACAGCCCTTCCTGAACTTTCTTTAATCCAGAACAGCTGTCTCTGAACTGCAAACTCCCATAAGTCTGAGATCTTGCAGAAATCCTCTAGATTGCTTCTGGGAACATCTCCTCATAGGTCATAGTGTATTTTTCCATCGCTGCCACTCTTGTTGTTTTCTTCTCTCTCTTTCTCTTCCCTAATAGCCATAATTAAGGCTCACCTATTCCTGTCAACTGGGCCCTCTTGGTTTATTTCAAAGGAAGGGAAGCAGGGCATTCTGAATTTTGAATTCAAAATTTCAAAACAGATGAGATTAAATTCCATACAATGATATTCACAATAGCAACAGCAGCTATAAGCTCCTTAAGACTTACCAGTCTTGACAAGACTCTTCTGGAGAAAATGACAAAACTTTCCAGGAGGGCATGAAAAATGACTTAGATGATGAGGAGAGATGATATCCATGATGATAAAAAAGAAACTTAAGTTAAATAATGTTACTCTGGGGGAAAATAATCGGTGTCTCCAAAAATTACAGGGATTAAAGGTTTTTAGCGGGGGGGCAGGGGGCTGAGGATCCTTTTTATAAACATCTAAGTTGTCCAAGACTTACAGACTCTCCTGCCTGTAAAGCACCTCTTCTCAGCTGAACCAAAAATTGTGCAAGACTGTTAACCGAGAGCACCATCTAACACCAAAAGATTTTCCACTAGCATTAGAAATGGGAAACATATTGCCACACTCATTTCCTGCCATGTGTTGAATTTGTATTTTGATACCTGCAATAATTTCTTTTTATCCCAGAGAAACCAACAGCATGAACTAGAGGAAAACATGCAGTGAGGCAAGTCCTGGCCTAGATAGGAATTGGAAGCCGAGTAAATTCCTATCACCAAATAAAAGCAATGCCTGAGATGTAGGGTGCACATCAGCAAGACATCTCATTGAGGGTTGTAAATACCATTCAAGTAATGATCCACCATGACCAAGAACACAGCATGGCCTGGTTCCATATTGCCCTTGGGTTTTGTCACATAAACAGCTTATAGGGTACTACAGGGCCCACACAACCTCGACAATCTCTGCAGACTACATAAGGAGCAAGACATGGTCAAGGTGAAGGTCAAAACCACCAAAAATCTATTGTGAGCCTCCTATTCAAGACAGTGAGGCTCTCTAAGGCTAAGATGGACTTTAAGGGAAGAGAGATGTGATAGCAGAGCATTTACTCTTTCAATGTTATTCAGCACAACTGAATGTCAACAGTCCGCCATGAACAATTTCAACGTGCAGCCATCAAAAGTTTTTTTCACACATCAGTTCTTTGCTGTTTGGATATCCAGCTACACGAACCCCAATGACTTATCTTGGTTCCCAGAGGGAGTCAGTCTTACCTACCTATTCAAGAATAGCAGCTTCCCCTTCGTGATGCACTGGAGACCTTACTCCAAAGTGCCGTGGAGGAGCAAATGTGGTTGATTCATCACACAAGTATAACGATATATGCTATCAAGATGAGAATTTTGGATGGAGCTGATGAAGTGTTCCACAAAATTACAAAAAATAAAAATAAAAAAACGAGAACAGAAAAGTGGGTAATTTTTTAAATGAGGAGGAAAATTTGTAAATATTTAATTAAATATTTGGGGATGAGACTGACAGCATGCTTCAGGACAAAAACCACAAATTTAAAAGTAATGAGTAACTGCCCCTACAAACGTGCACACACACACACACACACGTGCACATATATGATTCTTTATATTAAGGTAGCAAAGGGAAAGACAGAACTTAGTAAGAAATTTCCTTTTGCCTTCTAAGCCATACACTTGCAAGAAATATAAATGTGATCCAAAACTTCAATCCATAGACAACATGCACAAGACCACGTTATCAAGCTCAAAATGTGTACTCCAAACAATGGGAATAATATGGGGGAAGCAGAGGATGACGGAAGGGTGGGATTGTCAGGAAAAGCTTTGAGATGATATCAGACCCAAGTACAGGAGAACTGGACCATGTGAAGGTCCAGGGTCAAGAACAGGCATGTTGAATATAAGGCCATTCACTGGGGAACCAGCCAGCCTGGAGAGAACAGTGCCAGTTAGAAACTCTTATGCAAAGGACAGCCAAATTCCAGATGGAAACCTTTTCAGTCAACATTGGCCTTTTGTCCTTTGACCTTTGTACCTCTTCTGTTCTTGCACTGCCATGCAAAAAAATGCCAAATCATGAAGGAAATAAGAATGCATGTAAACAAAATCACATGTTTTTACATTAAAACCTGATTGCTTCCATAGTGGAATTTGTATATCAGCTGTTACCTGTTTATAAGAATAGCCCCCAAATTCCATAAGCTTTATTACTTGACACTTTTTGTCACATCCTCTTAATGAGACTTTTTAAAAATTTGCACTCTCTTCATAGAAGGAAAGAAGAAGTGAGCTTGCATTGAATAGGGTGGAGTCTAGCTCATTAACTTGCATGGGGAAAAAAACACATATTCATTTTCCCTAGCCTTTAACTTAAAGTTAGCATTGCCATTGGTTATGAATGCAGGTGACAGACCATGATTATCTTCTCAGTACCATAGCTTTGTCACAGATAGACACATATCGCATTAGAGTTCTTAAAACTATCTTAAAATATGGTTTGTGCTCATCACTGCTTTGAAAGTATAGTTGTTATTGGACTTCTATCCTTATGAATATTCTTATTGAATGCATGAATGAAGAAGTGCACATAGAACTATATAATAATTTTAAATATTTTTATTTCTATTTCAATAAAATTGATTTCTTTTGTAGTCCGATGTATTTTATTTTATGCATTCAGGGAAGGGGTTCCAAAGGCTCAGCAGACTGTCCAAGGAGCTCATGAACAAAATGAGTTAAGAATCCCTCACTTATTCTTCTGCTACTTTTATTGGAAACTATAATTTTCAATGTACCTATTAAGTATATTTCTTAGAGATTTACATCTTCAGATTATACATATGCTGGTTGAGTTCTGAATCAAGCAGAGCTGTGACCACCTTCTACTCTCCAGTTCTTCAGGCTTGCCCTGGAAAACCTACAAAACTTGATGGACAAGTCCCATCCCAAAAAAACAAGGAATATCTTCAACTGCAAGAAAAATAATTCCTTCCATCTGATATTTAAGTTCCTTCTCAGCCTGAAGAGTCAGAGTGGACACCACCCCAAATCCCTCCATTATAAGGGTGGGAGGAGAGTAAACACAGACCAAAGTAGATTTATCATGATCATAGTCATTATCTTGTGTTAACGGAGGAATTTGTAACATTGATATAAAGGTAGTGGTTGCCAGGGGTTCAGAAGGGAGGAGGAGGGATGAATGGCTGGAACTCAGGACATATTTGGGGTGGTGAGATTTTTCTGTATGGTACTGCAATGACTGACACATGACATTATACATTTGTCAAGACCTATGGAATTCTACAGTGCAAAGTGCAAACCATAATGTAAACTATAGACTTTGGTTAGTAGCTGTATTAGTCAGCCAAAGTGATGCTGACACAAAATACCAGAAATCCATTGGTTTTTATAAATGGTATTTATTTGGGGCAGAAGCTTACAGTTATCAGGCCATAAAGCATAAGTTACTTCCCTCACCAAATCTGTTGCCATGTGTTGGAGCAAGATGGCTGTCTATATCTGTCAAGAGTTCAGGCTTCCTAGGTTCCTCTCTTCCCAGGGCTTGTTTCTCTCTGGGCTCAGCTGCCCTGCTGTCTCCACAAGGTTAGTTGTAGACTATCAGGTGAACAGCTCTGTCTCTTTTACCAAGGCTTGATTCTCTCTGGGCTCAGCTGCTCTGCTCCTCTGTGTGCTTACTTCCTGGGCTCCAGCTCAAAACTCCCTTGTGTCTTTCTTCTCCATGTCTTTATTTCTCCAGGCTTTGCATCAAAACTTCAGCATCAAAAACTCCAACTCTGTCCTTTGCCATGTCTTTTTTTTTTAAAAGATTTATTTTATTTTTTCAATTTATCCCCCCCCCCACCTTGCTGTCTGTGCTTGCTGTGTCCTTTTGCTATGCATTTTTCTGTGTTTGCTTGTCTCCCTTTGTTACGCCATCTTGCTGTGGCAGTTCACCGCACCACGCGGGCCGGCTTGCCTTCACCAGGAGGCCCCGGGGAATTGAACCCAGAGCCTCCCATATGGTAAATGGGAGCCCAACCACTTGAGCCACATCCACTTCCCTGCCATGTCTTTTATCTGTGAGTCCCCATCCACCAAGGGGTGGGGACTCAGTACCCTACTGACGTGGCCCAAAGTCCTAATCATAATTTAATCAATCAAAAGTGATACCTCTGACAGACCAGTTTACAAACCTAACCCAATAACTATTTTTGGAATTCATAAGCAATGCCAAACTGCGACCCTAGCAGTGCTTCATTGTTGGTTCATCAACTGTAACAAATGTACCACACTAATCTAAAATGTCAAAAAAGGGGAAACTACATGTGGGGGTTGGTATATGGGAATTCCCTATACTTTTGGTGCAATTTTTCTGTAAATGTAAATCTAAAACTTCTCTAAAAGCATTTTTTTTCCAAGAACCTCTGGCTTAGTGTCTTTTATATAAGAACAATCATGGTACATGGCATCTTCTCAAGGGTGCTTAAGATATTCCATTATAAACTATTATTTATTAGGATGATGAGCATCTCAAGGAAAGAGAAAATCCTCATTTACCCAATGCTCCTCTTTGAAAGACGTGCGTGTTGAGAGGAATTCTCCATCTTCCTTAGAAAGAGGACTTCAAAGTCGTCTTTAACAAGGAGCTAGTCAGCTGACATCTGAAACATGAGGGAAGTTTTCTATGAATTGTTAAAAAAGAAATCAATTTCTTCATAATTTTGCTCAAAACAAAACCTTTTTATGCCACCTACTAGTGACAAGATCTGTTAGACAAGAGCAGGGTAATAAAAAAAAAAATGTACACACAAATCATGAAAAAAGGAACATGCAATTTTTTTTATATTCCCGATTGTTTTCATCAAATCAAGTTAAGCTCTGCTTTTTTTTTCTTCTTCTTGTCATAGTTGAGAAATTTAGCATTTAACCCAAAATGTTTCGCATGATGAATTATTAAAAATCTTTAACTGCTGGACAACCTTACGATGGTATACGGGTGTTCTGCTTTGTTTTGCTTTGTCTCTTAAAAAAAATTACCCCTTGTTTTGCTGTGAGGGGAGACAGCTAATGAAAAATGGCCCAGAATTATTGTGAAACAATTGTCTGTAGTGTAATCAAGTCTCTTTCTGCCCTCCAACTACTCCAGGATATAATGATACATGTATCATTAAGCAGCTGCTATAGAAGCCTGAGGAAACTGGTAGAAATTTGTACCTATTGTTTTCCTTTCTCCAGCTTCCTTTCCCCAGCGTCACCCATACTCTCTCATCGCCTTCATGCTTTTTGGAATATGACTGCAAAAATATTGTGAAATACACACATATAAATCTGTGCATGTATAAACATTTATGTATATATTTCCCTTTTCAAAAAGCAACAGCACAGTAAAATGGTGCATTCGTCTGGGAACTTCTTGTAATTACGGGATGCATAAAGTAAGTCTTTTAGGATGGTGATTTTTAACACAGGAATCAGGGGTCAAGGGAGAGTGTGTGACTAACGTTTAATTAGAACAAGCTTCAGAAATAAAGCAATCATTTGCTTAACAGCTGCTAAATTCTGTGTAGCAGAAGGACTCAAGCTTGACCTCTCTCCCTCTCTCTTTCCCTGTGTGAGTGCCAGCGGAAGTGTGTGAAGTATGTGCCTTTAGGGATCAGGTCATTCTAAATGGGGTTCAAAGCAGTATTTTTAGTACCACAGTCCTCCAACCCAGTGTCGGAGTAGGATGGCTTTGCCCAGCATCCACCTGCATGGATGTAATTGTTGCCATAATAGCAACGTTGTAGAAAGAAGCAACCTGGAGAGGAATTTCATTGGTAGTAGATTCTGCTTTCACGAAGAAAGCATAGAATTTATACAAGAGGTTTTACACTGAATGGTTTATATTTCCCTATATTTCCAATGCCATGATAGAGCTAGGGTTAATCAAGTATGTTCTTTATAGCATATGGCTAAAATACCTTTTATCGTGCCTTAAAATTAATAGAAACATATGCAAATATAAGCAACTAAAAGCAGTAACATTAGTTTAGTGGAATAACAAATTAACATGTTGTTAAGAACAAAATCAAGGGGGTAAGGCCAGTTGAGAGCATTTGATGTGATACTGGCACATAATTGGATTTTGGGCAAATTAGAATTCTCCCAGGTCAGCTTTACCTTGTACTTTCTATATTTAGGTTTTAGAACTGAAAAAAAAAAATACACCTATGATGTGTATACAATTGCTTGCTCATTTCTATAAATACATGCCTAAATTTATATGATTATTCTTTCAGACATAAAAATGGTCAATCTAAACAAGCCATTTTTAACTGAGCAGTGTTACACAATGGAAATAAGATGCAACATGGGGAATAAGACAACCTTTAACATTATCTCTAGATGGACAAACGGAAATCTTCCTAAAATGTCATTTAATTATGAGATGGCGTAAGATGTAGAGGGTAGAGAGGAGAACGTGGTTTTCAGCCACATACAGCTGAAAACAATTATGTCTACATAGAACAAGGGTACTTAACAAGGGGTCCGAGGGCTTGAATTGAAATTCAGAAAAACATTATTCTTGTTGGGGACGTGTTGGTGAGGGCGTGATGTATTTATGAAATAGTACACAGTACAGTGTGGGCTTAGTAAGGGGTCTGTGGTTTTCACCTGACTGGCAAAGGGGTCCGTGGATCAAAAAAGGTTAAAAACGCCTGACATAGAAGCTCACATCCAAGAGAGTGTATTACATGTTCATGCATTCAGTATCAAAATTATCACTAGAAATCCAACTAAATGAAATAAATATTGTTTAATACACCTGAGTCAGAAAACACTTTGGAAATAAGAGTATTAAAACCCAGGTAACATTTAAAACAAAAACAAAAGCAAACAAACAAAAAACCAAGGCAAATGTCTTTAAAGTGGTAATGTGAACTAGGGAAGAACAGGGCTTGAAATGGGAACTGCTGTCAGAAAAGCTTCCGTCCTTTATTTATACCGTTCAAGGCCAAGGCGCAGTCAGCCTTTGCGGGAGACCCAGTGTGTGCCATCTAATCATCACCTCCATTCACTCAAGAGATCAAATCAGCTGTGGTAGACTGAATTACGTCCCCTACAAAGACAGGTTCGAATCCTAGCCCCTATTCCTGTAGGTGTGGACTCATTTGTTAAAGGATCTTAGAAGATCCTATTAAGATGAGGCCAAACTGAATTAGGGTGTTCCTTAATCCTATATGACAGGATTCCTTATTAGCAGAGGAAATTCAGAAGCAGTCAGGGAGCAGAAGCCAAACGAGGAGCCACAGAGACGGCCATGTGATGGAGGCTGATTGAGAAAACATAAATGTGGTGTATAATTCCAGGGCTTAAAAAATACCGTCATGGGACCGGCCGCATAGCCCAGTGGATAAGGGCGCCGGTATACCACATGGGAGGCCCCGGGTTCGGTTCCCGGGGACCTCTCCTAGCGGGCAGACCTCCTTGAGAAGGGCAAGCCACAATGGGAGGGCCAGAGCCACCGTGGGCAGGACAAAAAGCTGCCACGGACAGGGCAAAGTTGCCACGGGCAGGGCAGGTCACCCGCAGATGGAGCGCAGCCAGCCACCCGCGAACTGAGAGCCGGCCGTGAATGGAAGCAGAAGCCGCCCACAAGCAGGGAAAGCCACCTGCGTGGTGACCAGTCTCGGCGCGTCACTGCAACAGGGGGAGACAAAGCGGACAGAGAGAAACACACGAATGGACACATAGCAAGAGCTAGCAGAAAGGGGGGGGGATGTAATAAAAAAAATACCGTCATATATAAAACCAAACCTAACTGAACTTAGAACATGGGGAATAGAGTAACTAGAGTCGCTATGCCTCAACATTTTTTGAAGTGAAGTATTACAGATAAAGTGTTTAACTAGTCAAAGCTTAAACTTCAGGAAAAGTATACACTTTAGCTGGACCTGAGTCAAAGGGAAGGTAGTTTCAAGTTTCAAAGCCCAAATATGGTGCAAATCTTAATTCACCTAAAGAATTTAGGGGATCAATCTATACTAATAGGTTTTGTCCCTTGATTTATGCAGCCAAACTTTGATAAATGCAAACATAATTATTAAAAAAAAAGATGAGGGGAGAGCAAGTCCCAATATCATCCATGATTATGTTTTGAAATTATAATCAAGTCATGGAAAAGGATATGGGATCTAAAAATAGAACACAGCCATGAACTTTCCAAATTAATGTTTGGAAAAGAAAGCAAGAATTTACTAAAATAATCAATAGAAAGAAAAACACTGTAGTGAACTAGTTCAAACGTGTATATATATTTTCTAATATTATTGAATGGTATATAGCTGGAGGAGAAGCACTGAACCAATCCTGATCCAATCCTCTTAGTCATTCAAACAAAATTTAGGGTCCCTACTGTAAAAGTAAAATAATTCAGGGCAGGTTTTAATAGCCTTTTCTCTTTTCCTAAAGCCTCCTGAAAGTAGGTGGAATGCTGTGTCAAATTAACTGGAATGCTATTCAGATGTTAGTAGAAAGACCTTAATGCTAAGATACATCAACATGCAATCTTTTGTGGTTTGTGGGAATGGAAAAACAAAACACCAAATAAGTCCTGGTATGTGGACCACAGCAGGAGGGGGCATTTAGAAAATTCTCCCAAAGAAGCAACTTGGCAAAGACCAAAGAGAGCAAAGTAGTTAGTCTGGGAACCAGCGTATACTTGTGGCAAAAAGTACCATTGGGAAGGCTTGCATCTCATCATAGAATTCATTGCACGTGGTCCCAAATGAAAAGCTATGTTTGTAGATAAATGGTACATTTCAGAGAAATTACATCTACTATAGCTATGCAAGAGTTTCAATCTAACTCACCTAAGAAATCATGAATTTTACTACTTTTTCATACAATCAATAAAAATTGTGGGAAGTGGAACTTGGGACTGCATATTAATCTTGCATCCAGCTCCTTGATAGCTTGCAACAGCAACTATTCATCTTGTTGAGCTTATAGGAGTGATTTGTTTCATCTGTACACTCCATGCACAGCTAAATATAAAATCAACTTCTATTTAACAAAGTGGACTAACAGCATGAGGCCCATCAGGGTAGCCTGCAACCTTAGTCTAACATTGCAAATGCCTGAGACATGACAGCCTCGGAAGCCAAGCCATTAGGAGGTTGCTTAATAATGAAGCCTTATTGATAGGTTGACTAATAGGAATTTTCCATCTTGAGTTGCTAGCAGACCTGGCTCTGATTCCTTTTCCAAGTGCGTCAACAAATATTCTACCATGTCTTGAAATTCTTCAATTACTTAATCCACTTATTGGAAATCAAGTTAAAATTATCCATTAAGCAAATGACTCATTCCCATTCAGCTAAATGAGGAGTGTAAATGGACTTCACCTTTTTCAGAAACTGAATGCTGCCATAGTACGTATTTCAAAAGTTTTCATCTACCCAGCTGTTACTACATCTAATCCATGGGATTGGCAAGTATGAAAATATCTTGGGACATTGGAAGCTTCCATCAAAGAGGCTATTTAACTCGCTATGGATATCATTTGCTACTTTTAACCCTGAAGCAACAATGGAGAGGAAGGGTACAGCGGAACTACTGTCATCTCACAAAACCCATCTGGACTTTCTAAACCCATCATGTCTCACATTGTCTAAACTACCCACCCCCACACATACATATGCACACACATACAGCATCAAGCCTTGATTTGGGGCCATTTTTTTAAAAACCAAAAATGGGTGCCGTGGAAGCACTGGTAATTGTCAGCTATGATTTTGCGGCAAGCTAGATCGATTTCAGAGTGACAGCTTCAAGTGAATGTGAGCATTTCTGTAGCAGTTAATTATTGCTCTGAAACAAACCATCCAAATCTTAGCAGCTAACCATGACAACTTTTACTCACCATTCAGTGGGGTTGTTGGGCAGCTCCTCTGCCTGGCTTCCATAGTGTGACTACACACAGCTTGAGAAACAGCCGGACTGGGAGGGCTAACATGCCTTAATCACATGTCCGGCAGTTGGTTCTGGCCTTTGGCTGTGGCTCCTTCATTGATATCCACACATCTTCTCGTTCTCCAATAGAGCATTTTAAGAGAATAGCCATGAAAGTTGCAAGGCCTCTTAAGGTCTAGACTTGGAAGTTGTCTGTAATATTACTTCTGCTCCATTTGTCTGATAAAGCACTCACAAAGCCAGCCTAGATTCAAGAGGTGGGGAAATAAATTGCACCATGGGTGAAAGAAATAGCAAAGATGCATTGCAAAAGGGAACGCATCCAAGGATGGGAGAAATCTGTGGCCACATTTTCCAATCCACAGCAAAATAAGAGAGCAGGGAATGTTTTCTTGGGTAAGAAATCCAACCACTCTCTCCAGTTGGTGGTACAAAGGAGTAGAGAAATGCCTTTGACCCTTCACATCTTTTGCTCCCTTGTCCTACTTGGAGATTGACAGTTTGGAGATCTTCACCCAGGAATGTGTGCTCTGGTATGGCCTCAAAAAGTATTAAGATGCAATTATGGGTTTAAGATGTCTGATCTTTAGTTAAGTGTAGGACCTGAGCACTTAGCACAGACCCTGAAACCTAGTAGCTGTTTAATATAGAACTGAAGAATAAATGAATAAAACAATTGGGTCACCATGGGGATAACTTATTAGCTCTTCCTTTCCCTAAGCGTTTACATTTTTCAAAGGCAAGAGCCATGTTTATCAGATTCAGATGCAACAAACATGCATTGAGTGACTGCTATATGCCCAATAGGGTTCTCTGCATTTTATATACATATCACTTTTATCCAAAAGACCAACCTGCCCAGTGTCATAATTTCAAGAACGTTAATGGAGAGGTCTTAGAAACAGTTTTCCTGGCCTTGAGTGCAGAAGAATCTCTCCAGTCTATACAGCCAGGGTTCAGAGTTGCCACTAAACCATTCCTCTCAAAATACAATATGGCTCAATTGGCAAGGTTAATTTTATGATTGCATTTTATTGCCTTTTATGTTAATAGATGCAGATATTAAATGTATCTCACACTGCATTGGGATTCTATAAAATATTTTTCTTTCCTCGCTTTAAAAAAATCGACATGTTTTGTAGTTTATAGAAGGACATTATATTATTTAGTAGGTTTTACTCCTTGAAAACTGTCTTGCTAATCATAAAAAGTAAATATTCCACATTTAACTCAGAGGAAATTCAAATTAAAGACCCACATTTTTCCTATACACTAAAGGAAAATAAAACCAAGTGTTGTATGAAATGAAGAGGGAGTACAGTACAAAGATAAACGTTTATTGAAAGAATTTCATCACTGGAAATCATTAATTGGGAATATGTGTCTGTGTGTGTGTGTGTGTGTTTGTTAAAGAACCTAAGACAAGATAGAATACTTTAAGAATATTATTTCAATTACACCAGTTACTCATTTCAGATGTATTTGTTTCGGGGAACTAGAAGATGGCAACATCAAACATTAACACTTGCTGCTTTAATCTGTCTGTGTTTATCAAGTAAGTCGTCGGTGGTTAGATGTGAAAACAACACTGTCAAGGGTTGTTGAACTAAAATGACAATTTATGTGTGCTCAACTCCTTTCAAAGAGGCTGAGATTTACATGGAATTTTCCCTACTAGGAATTGTTTACATTTCTTAAAAACTGAGCAGGAGAACTGAAAAAATAACAAGAACTTGAGGTAACAGATCAAAATCCACACCTCAGATTGTACCTGGGAATGATCTAATAACCTGAAGAGCAAACAAAATTCTCTCCAGGAAATATATTGTTCTATAAGACCTGATCCTTTATTCTGGAGTAACCAAAGGTTTCCGCTGGTTTTTCTAGGGACACCCATACGGGTGTAATTCATTTAATGAACTTGATCTGTTTTGAGAGCCCACAAGGTGCAGGTACTGTGGTTGTCTTAAAACCTCCTTGCTAAATAAGAAGAGAAAGAGCCACACAGCAGACTCTAGGAAGTTGAAGAGTTTTAGTGAGGCAGTCTACTGATCAAATAATTTACTTTCAATTGCATCTGGCATCCATTTGTGTTCTGATATTTAATATTCTATTATCCAACGGCTAGTCAATCCATTCTAATGATGTTAGTGGTAAAGTTGAACACAACTTAAGGAAGCTGTGTATCATCTCTTCAGATTGTGTCTTATCTAAACTTTTGAATGAAGAATTTCATGAAATTTCTTAGTGGGAGAAGAAAAATATCCTGACCTTTACTAAATGTAAAATAAATTAGCATAGTCATACCTTCATTAAACACCACAGCCTGGCTAAAGCAGGGGTTCCCAACTTCACCTGGAGGGCTTTTTATCACAGTTCCCGGGCTCTACCCAGAGTGTTTCTAGATTCAGTAGGTCTGGAATGGGGATGGGAATTTGCATTTCTAACAAGTTCCCAGGTAACACTGATGCTGCAGGTCCCAGGGCCCATCCTTGAGAATCATGAGGCTACTGTTTCATATAGCTCCATTTTTTCCACTTGCTTTACATTTGGATCACCTGGGCACTTTAAAAATATAATTTCTGGACTCCAACCCAGACTAAGTAAATCAGTCTGTCTGTCAGCTGTTGGGTTCAGAAATTGGCATTTTTGTACAAGTTCCCCAGATAATTCTAATGCACAGTTAGGGCTGAGATCTGCCCATATAAGTCAAGGCTGGCTGATTTTATATTTAAGTCGTTTTGACCCAGAACTCTCTTCCTGCCCCACTGCTGTACTCCTTTGCCCCAACATCTCTGTCCACACCCTCTCCTCCAACGCTCAGCCTTTTCTGTGCCTTATGTGCTTGTGCCTCTCTCACCTTTCTATTTGGTCACCTCTCCATCCTTAGATTTCCTGCCAGGTACCCTGGGTGCAAACAATGAGAAAGAACCTTGAGAAGAAAGAGCACTGGACCAAGAGTCAGGGAGCTCAGGCTGTCTCAGTCAATTGGACAAACCCATCTGCCACTCTCCATATCAGAAGTTCAATTGCATAGATGGGTGGAGTTGTGTAAGTGTCATGGTATTATTTTCGATGTTTCCAGCAACTCTAAATGGTGAAGGCCCAAACAGCCTTGAAGCAAGAAAGTTGAACACTATGTTCAGCAGGGATGTAGGTCCAAGGGTGTTGGTGACCCACGTGCTCTCCCCTCTCCCCTGACCCTGTCCAAGCATGAGAGCTCCAACCCTGGTGCTTCTTCTCAACACTCACAGGGTTTTGTCTGCCTTTGGTTTAGAAACCCATCTTTGAACACTTGTGCTCCTGTCTCCTCCATTGGTTAGCTCCATCTTCATCTACGTTGGAGATGTTCATTTTGTGTATGTGTGCATATCGATGTGCATGTGTAGATGTCTGTGTTTTGACCTAATTTTCTTTGTTTGCGAGCATTTGCTCATAGCATTTTAGTTCTCCATTAGACTTTTGTTTATAAACCACAATAACTTTATAATTGATTAATTTCCTAGGCTAGAAGCTGGCTAGAGTCATTTATTAGCTCATGACATATTACTGAGCCACCGTGTTCTCACTTGGAAACCAGAGAGAACAGTATCCACAAGACAGGATTCTTGTGAAAATGTCCAGTGGAGAACTGAAGATAACATAGATAGATGTACTCCCCTTGCACTGAGCTGGGCACAATGTGAAAATTCAGTGACTGTTAAAGCTCTTCACTTCCCAGGGACCAAACATGTTGCCACGATTTCAGTTAGGGGGTGATCGCTGTGGACTCAAGATAAGCTTTAGAGTAGATACAGGATGTTAGGCTGGATGTTCAAGGATGGGTGGAATTAAGGAAAGTACAAAGGAGGGGTGCTATTATTACTGCTTGGGGGGACGGTGTGGGGAGACCCTGGTCCAATGCGGGAGAAATGATGTGTGTGATGATGTTAGAGAAAAAGTGCATCCAGACACCTGAATGGGAAGAAGTCTCCATGTGGAACAGATGTAGATGTCGGGCAGCTAACACCCGCTTAGCCATCTCTCTGCTTTTGGTGGCGGCAGCGTGCTAAGAGCTTTACATATACACCTCTTGCTCAAGCCTCACAATAATCCATGAGCCTTCGTCCTTTATAGAGAAGGAAGTGAAGGTGTACAAAGGCCATCTGGCTTCCCCAGCATCAAGCAGTTCATACCTTCAAAGTCAGTACTTAACCCTCACCTCACATACCTACAACAGTGGCACTATAGACCCCATAGTTAAAAGAGAAAAAAAAAGAGTTCTAGTGGCCTCCTTATATGGGAAATGATATAATAAAAGCAATGTTTAAAGAAAGGTGAATCTAACCATATTGGGCTGGCTGTCCTAAAGAAGGACAGAAGCGAGGAATTGTCTTGATGGTGCTCAGCTCTGTTCTTCTTGGTAAAATTACTCAACCTTTTCTTTTCTCTGTGCATGTGGACTGAGTGGTTCCCACATACCAGTTCCTGTGCCAGGCAAGGGGAGACAGAACTTGCTATATGGTTAGCTGCCCTCGGTGGGGGGGGGG
>PVKH010005543.1:0-21972 GCA_004027955.1 Chaetophractus vellerosus | reverse complement strand
GACATCCATTAATATTAAGAACAGTCTTCTGTAATGTTTTTCAGAATTTCTCAGGGGCTTAGGAGGGCTGCAGCCGTGCCAAAATTACAAGCTTTCCTCTAGTCAGAAGGGATGTCTTTTCAAAGCCCAGCCCTCATTTTTCAGTCTGATGTAAGTAAATTTACCTCTGTGTGCTGGGCCGAGCAGCTTTTCTTTGTCGTTTTTCTTTTTCTAATAGCTGCTGCTCTGGCAGAGCTATTCATTTCAAAAGGAAGTTAGACGTATTCTTCACTCTTCCCCTTTTAGATTATTTGCAGTTACTGACTCTTCTGAAATCTTAGATTTGAACCAAAAGCACAGCACCATTTTAAAACAGCAAATCACCAGCGTTCCTAGGATCACATTTCTCTAAAGCAAGTATCCAATATGAGGTACAAAAAATAAGACTAAATAGGCTAAAATTCACAAAATAAAGAGGGGGTATTATCTTTTAAAAATGGGCCCTACCCCTATTCTAATAGCATGCAGAAGGATGATAATTTTTTGGAAATATTTTAGCAACAGACAAGAGGTGTGTCATTATGTTTGGTTCTTTAGCTAAATTTACTTATTTCTTGAGAAAGTCAAATGAATCATACCAAGGTAGGCAACCTTTGGAGACACTGTTTAGGCAACAGATAACAGATAGGGGAATTTGTTTGTTTTTCAAGTTAATTTATTTCATAAAAAAGTCAAATAAACTGTCATAGGCCATAAATCTGATAAAATATACGATAAGATCTAGCAGGCAAGCCATCACTAAACTCACCCACGCCTCAATCTATTCAGTGGCTCTCTTTTTGCAATGGCCAGGCCTGGCTTTGGAGTCTTCTGATGAAAGTCATTTTATGTGCACTGGGCCACATTTTCCAAGTCTGTTTTTGTACCAAGTGGTAACTCTGAGAATTCTCCATCTGTATCACATATTTAAATGAGTAACCCAATGTTCGTTACCTCCCTGTTTAACTAATGTCAACTTCCTTTTTTCAACCAACATTCATCTCATCTAATTGTTGAACACACTTGAATTCATAATGGTTTTGGGGTTTTAGCAACTGTCAATCTCAAAGTCATAATAAGATGGATAATAAAGGGATATCAGTGCAGTTGGAGTCAACAGGGAGGAAAAAGTACTTGGAGCCTTGGTTAGAAAGCCCTGCCAGGCAAGGAAGACTCTCATTATTTCCTCCTGACTCATCCAGCTCACCAGCATTACCCTGAAGAATACATATGTGTATATAACTGAAAACCTTATTATACATCTGGGCTTAAGCCCTTAGCATCTTAATTTCCTGCTTCTGAATATTTACCTAAAAGGACATGAGTGTGGTGCTATCTTATACCGCAAACTAAGGAATTCATGCAGAACAAAGCCTGCCCTAGGTGGGGAAAGATGCTACATTGCTGGGGCAATTTTCAAATCGCACTAAAAATAAATACAGCAGTGGCTACTAACTCCCTTCGCCCCTCCCTTCCCTGTCCGTTTTTGTGGGTGTGAATTTAGTAACCTTATTCTATCTGTCTTGTTATGCCCAATGAAACCAAAAGACTAAAAGCTGTTGATATTCAAATTACCACCAGTACACCATAAACTTCATTGAAACTATGAGGGGAAAAAAAAGAAACTTCTCACCCATATACTATTAACCAAAAAGAAGAAACTCTCAGGTATATACAGATAGTTCAATCAATTACCAATTTTTACTTTAATGTGAGGAGATATTCACAAACAATTACTTGGTTAGGTGCTGACGATTATTTTTTTAATGAAGCCAAATGATTTCTAGGTTTGCCATACTTAATTTCTCAGTATGGGATGGAGAGCCAGTCATGGGGATTTTCTTTGGGTTTGAGGCATTTAAAATGCAGTGGAAATATAGTTAACAGTAATATTTTAATATTCTTTCATCAATTGTAACAAAGGTGCCATACTAAGGCAAAGTGTCAACAATGGGGGTATATGAGAATGTTGTATTTTTACATGACTTTTCTGTAAACCTACAACTTATCTAATTTTTTAAAAATTACAATTAATAAAAAAAATTATGTTCAGTGAAAGAATCCAGAAACAAAGCACTACATTTTGAATTATTCCATTTATATACATTTTATATAAATATAAATAAATTTCTAGAGAAGGGATTAGATTAGAGGTTACGTAAGGGTGGGGAAGGACAGAGGGATCGAGAGGTGACTGCTAAGTAGTATGGGGGTTTTCTTTTTGGAGTAATGAAAATGTTCTAAAATTGATTGTGATAATGAATGTACAACTCTGTGATTATACTAAAAGCCATTGATTGTACATTTTGGATGGATTTTATGGTATGTGAATATATCTCAATAAAACTCCTTTAAAAATGAAAGAGAGAGAGAGAGAGAGAGAAAGAAAGAAAGAAAGAAGGAAGGAAGGAAGGAAGGAAGGAAGGAAGGAAGGAAAGAAAAGAAAAGAAAAGAAAGAGAGAGAGGGGAAAAAAATAGGGAAAGGTAACACCTATACCTAAGCCCCAGCTCTTAACCACCTATTGGGTGAGTCATTTAATAGTTTTCATTACCATTTTCTCAGTTGTAAAATGGGAACAATATTTCATCCAACTGAGATAAATACCAAATAAGATATAAACAAAAGACAAAAGTGCTCATAATTTATGGATATAAGGTATAATTTAAACCCCTAAATAAGGAGATGCATTAATATAACCTACATACAATTACTATCCAGCTCAACATTGGCCAGCTTAAATACAGTGCGCATATTGAAAGAGCTTACATGTTGGAGAGTTGAATGACTGAATGACGTGGATTTGTAATATTCACCTCCATCTGAGAAAACTGAAAGATATAGTGTCAAAGGCATTCTCTGTAGAGTCAGAGCTCTGAGTAATTCTACCTTTGTCACTTCCTAGGTGGGTGTCCTTGGGAAGTTTGTTTGAACTTGATTTCCTCATCTTTAAATACAGAATAACACCTATCTTGTAAAGAATGTTATAAAGTTTGAATAAAATATTTTACATAAAAGCACCTGACTTTTTTGAAATAATATTCATGTAAGAAAAAGTAGAGTGCACCAAGGATTTCTTATGTCTTCCACATTTGTCTTGTAATATAATTTCATGTAGTCACACATATATCTTCAGGTATTCTGGATTGAATTCATATTATACACTTTTTAAAAAGTGAATATTTTCTATAGCAAGCAGAAATTTGTCAAGCAAAAATATTTTTTGTAAAAATTATAGGAAAGAATAACTTTTCAATTTGGGACATGTCTTTATGGTGCTATGAAGAATTTCTCTTGCAGTGAGTTGCTGTTTGTGATCCAACACATACTAAATAAAGAAATTATTTTAATCTTTCTAAAGGAGAGAATGTTTCATGTGCTGTATTTTGGCAATATTTAAGTAATATGTTTGTACTTCTCTTTAAAATAAAAGAGAAAATAACCACCCAACAAACAGCTTTATTTTTTTTCTACAACTCAGAATTTTTAAAGAAAGTCCTCAAACCCCAAAACCAAGTGTAATACACATGGCTTGCTATAAGAGTTTATTTTAAGCATCTCCAGGCAACATGCACACACATACACACATACACACACACACACAAATTTTTGAATCAATAAGTCATTTGGAAGAATCTCCAGAAGTGTGCCGAGGCATGTTTTTGGTGTTTTGCCAAATTATGTGCTTCTGTTTGTGGCTTTCAAATATGGATTAGACAGACGCACAAGTATGTACTGTTTGGCAAGTAGCGACAATGGTCTAGCCTGAATTTAGTAATTTAAGCTTTTCATTAGTCCTCTTAGGTGAAAGAAAGAATTAGCAATAACTTGTTTGAGCTCTATCTTTATATCCCTTTGTCATCCATTCATGTTCACTTGCCATAGATTAGAAGCCAAAGGAATTTCAGATGTCCTCTACAGATAGACCAAAAGCAAGGGCTTCAAACAAGGAGTTCAAATGCCAGGTACACTTCAATTGGGATCTGAACTTATGTTCATTGTTATTCTAAGACTATAGTTCTGCTTTTCCCAGTTCCTCTGCTGTACTTAAGCATCCAGTGTTTTCTCTGACAAGAAACTAAGATAGAATGTATCTAAAGAGGTAAAGGGTCACTTAGGATTTCAATGTTCTCATGTCTTGAAATTACGACGCACACAATTAGGCTTTTACATGTCAAAGTACTCAGTCTCCTGTGGTTGTTTCTGGGAGAAAGTAAGTCTTTGCTGCTTCCTATCATAGTCACTAAACTTCAAAGATCAGTTTCTTAAGACCATGAACCCTGGTGCTAAATTAGGAAGCAATTCCAAAGCAAAATTAACCCCAAATCCTGTCACTAGTGCACACCCATCCTGATGACCACTATGTTCTTCTAATTAGGACCAATAAAGCAGTAATTATAATTGCCAATTCTTCTCCAGATGCCCCAGAGAACACCAAGGGAAGTTCCATTGATTCATAGCATTTGACATTTTCTTCTGTTCATTGGTAAGAAAAATCCTTGTGCCCAATAGACAAGTTCACAGGAACCAAGAGGTAAAAAGGATTAAAAGCTGCCACTGGTGCATTGTTAACTGAGTCCCCCGTGTGAAGCTACAGAAAGATTAGTTTATATTGCTGCTGCTGTTTGTCATAACATGGCTAACAAGATACATATGCTCAACTGAAGTCTTATTTTGGACCTCCAAAAGTGGACAGTCCAAGGGTCTGAAACATATGTGGAAATCCATGAACAACACTATAAAGACGAACACCAGTGCACGCCTCTCTGGCTGTCTCTTTGGCCAAGGAGAGAGAAGACGTGAGTCCCAGAGTGAGCAAAGCTCATAATATCTTGGTTTGGGGATCAGTGGACAAAACAGGGAACAAAGGCGTGCTGGGGACTAGGGCAGGTGCCCGTGAGGATTCCTTACTAAAGTGTAATGTATGGACTGTAGTGGGGAATTTAGACCTTTAACCCCAGCATGATTCATCAGTTGTGACATTCCCTGGAGAAAGTAGAAAACTGGGACTGAGAGAAAATAATTCCAGCAAGGAGCTAACAGTGCCACTTGTCCCTTGCCTTTTCCGGCAGTAGAACTCTACTCTGCTTGTAAACTACAGGCCCACTGAGAAAAAAAATGTGTTAAGATACCTTTAAGTAAAACATCTAAGATAAGCAAGAAGTCCAAAGATAGGTTTATACAAAAAACATTATCAGTACTATGAGTTAAATAAGGTATTAAGAAGGCATATGTCTTGCTATTAGTAATATTTGCAGTTTAGTGGAGAGACAGTAGAAAACAATATACATCCACATATACACACGTGTGTGTGGTGTGTGTATGTGTGTTTGTGTATGGAGAGAAAGAAAAAGAGAGCAACTGTGAGCTTACAGCTCACAAAGGCGTTTCACACACATTATCTAAATTTATCCTCAGCAGTAATTGTTAATACTACTTCCATTTTCAGATGGCGAAACTGAAGCTCAAGTCTCAGTATCTGATAATGGAACCAAGAATGGAAACCAGGTCTTCCCATCTGACCTCTTTTACAATAATAAAAGAATATCATGTCTACTAGTGACTATGATGAAAAAAGAACATCATGTCTGAAACTATGAATCCTATTTTCAATACTAATAAATATATTCTCCAAGTTGTATCACCTTCACATTACCTTTCACACAAAACACTTTTACATCAGACTCGATTGCTTAAGTGAGAGCTTACTGAAAAATCCAAGTAAAGCGAAGTTGAAGCTAACAGTGATAAGACTACCTCCACAGTGAAGCAGGTCAACAGGCACTACTTCAAGGAAGGAGTTTCAAGGCAGCAGGGAATGAAATAACTTCTTTCATCAAACAAACTATAAATCTAGTGTGAAGTAAGTTGCTCATCTACAGCTCAAAGCATCTAAGAAATTCCCCCGGATGAATATTTATGGACCACAACATGTACTGCTTCTACTCTGAATTTGCTACTCCTGCACATTCCTTTCATACTCCTCCTCTCCAGTTCATTATCCTATTATGAACTGGTTGAAGAGGCCATCTTGAACCTCAATGGAAGGTACAATTACCCTAAAGCTCCCAACTGTAAACAATGGTCTTATAATAATGCAAACTCAAGAGGTGAGAATGGTGTTTAGTTTCTTTTTGCATATTTCTCGTTTAAAACAATCCTCTTCCCACATCTTTTGTACGTTTGATTAAAGCATCAAAATACACTTTCAACATAAGGAGCGGGATTGCTTCACTGGCAACTGAAGTGCCCATTCCAACCCTATTAACTTGATCTAAGATGGTACTTCAAAACAACACAGTTTGGAAATGACAGGTAGAATCCAGTGTTTTATTTCCCACAAAGAGGTGCTACAAAGAATTAATCTGAGCTCTGGATACCTAGTTTAATAGACAGTCTCCTCAAGAGGTTATTCCTATCCTGGATTAGCCTCACTAAGCCAGTCTAGGAGCTAATCTAAAATAATAATTTAACAAAACTGTCTATGTCCAAATCCTGATTCTACCACTTACTGATTGTGTGACCTTGGGCAGATTATTTCACTGCTCTGCGCTTATGTAAAAAGGAGAAAATAGTAGAGCTTTCCTTATACGGTTGATAAAAGAAATAGTAGTGTTTAAAAGAGCATCTGTAGTCACTCATTTCAAGTCTTTATACAAATGTTGCCTTCTCAGCAAGACCAAGCCTAACCACACTTAATACTTCAATCTGCCCTACCCCTGCACCCCCATTTTCTTTATTTTAAAACTATATTTGAGACAGTATTTTTCACTTGCGTGGTGCCCCTGAAATGATCGGTGCTCCTTTGTTCAGTATTCAATCTATCACATGCCTCAAAGAAATTAGGCAACCAGCTTGTGAAGATTTTCACTCCTACGCCAGGCAGGGTGAGTAAGGGGAGACCCGGAAGACAACAAACCACTCGGGGTAGGTGCACAGGAGGTGCCCGTGGTTCCCTGAAGGAGGTATCTCTTTTGTGAACAATGGAACACTCTCCACAGTGAATAACAAAACAGAAGAAAAATCCTGAAATCTAAAGGAAGGTCTGGAAGAGTGCTGACCCAATCGACAACAGTGGTGTTCTCCGAGGATGAGGAGAAATTAGTCAGGAGGAATTTTAGCTTACTATTTTAGTTTTCACAATGAGAAATAGTCCTTTGTATAATTTTAAAATAATAGTTAAAAGCCTGTATCTCAAGGATAGGATATACTGCTATTCAGATTCCTGCTCGGAAATTTTTGAAACAGAATGTCTGATATTTCTTAGTAAGCATTCTAATAAAAGTGAGTTGCAGCATATATAAAGACAATACCAAGACTGGTCAAATACATCAAGGCCCTCTAAGTCTTTCATGGCACTCACTTCCACTCTTTAAAATTTGTTTTCAAATATATTTGTTTATTCATTCTAACTTTTCCACTATGCCTCTGACCTGTTTTCTCTATCCACTATCCAAAAATAAGCACACAAAATCCCCAAACTGTACATTGTTAAGCCAAATACCATAAATATTTATAGATTACTAAAGGAAAGCAGATATTTCATCGCTCCACAAATATACTGACATGCACTTAAAGTAAAACAGACAAAAATTAAGGGTGCCAAGAGTTACGTACGTGCAAATAGAATTTTCTGTTGTACTAGTTCAGATGTTCATTTCAAATCATATAAGGCCTACATATCTATGTGAAAGAATGACTTTCTACATAATTCATTCCTAATTCTATGGTTCAATACCAAATATTCTTCAAATTTATTATGGTTCCTTTTCTACTACCTCTTCCAAACTAGGGGTTCAAATCTATACTATATAAAGTAAGGATTCGTTTTTATATTTTTTATCGCTGAGATAATTTTTTAAAAAGAAGGTTTTCTTATGTTTTTCTAGAGATTTATTAAACTGCAATATATCCAATGCAAAACAAATTATGGTGATTCATAACTTGTACTGTTTCTTTTTACCACAATATGTGAGGTGAGCCAAAATGGGAAATTACAATTTTTTCTACACAAATAATTTTTACTTTCTCAAATAATCATGAGAGGAGCAACAACAACAAAAATCTGAATTGTGGTTGCTAACTTGAACCATGCCAATGAACACTCAAAAGATTAATCAAAGGCTTGACAGTTGTGAACAGTTCAACATGGTTCCCATAATTATCCAATTAAACATATAATGCAAATAGTAGAAGTCTTATGGGTTCCATAGAGCATGAATATCAGGCTGCTTCAGAAAACTATTAGCTGTAATGTACTGTCTGCTGAGTCAGAAGAAAGTAAAAGGAGAACTAGTGCATTTATAGAGGAAGGCAAGAAGAAGAAAAATAAAGAGTGGAGAGACACGTAACTCAACCACTCTTTATGTGGTCATATAAACACAACAGACAGTGGTAAAATCCAGAAAACAAAATTTAAGTAACAATTATTGTAAAACCAAAAGAATGCAGAGCAATGACTTTACCCTATAATTCCTCCTGGCTGCAATATATCCACAGCAAACTTCAACCACACTTTTCTAGCTTGCTGCTAAGTTAGAAACATGGATGTAATTATAGTTGTTGGCTTTTGACTCTGTCTATAAACCATGCAGAGATAAACTGCTATTAGTGAACATACCAACTCCATATAATTGTGTTTTGACATTATAGGTAAAAACAGTGAGAAGGAAAACTAACCACAGCAATTATTAACAGCACGCTCGAGGGCACGTCAGGGCACTTAGGACCTTGACTAAATTGTTGTGATCTTAAGCTTCATTTTCACACATTCAGATGCACACACGGGCACACACACCCACACTTGCCTTCTTCAGAGAAATGAATTTAGTGAACATTAGAAGTGCTAAACTATATATTTTAAATACTTAAAGGAATATATGGGCAAATGTCTGTACTTTTTTAAAAAATCTTATTGTATTTGAAAAGCCAAATGAAAAATTTAGGAGAAAAAATTTTGTTGTAGGTGTTCATTCTAAAAATATCCTATGTTATAGCTGTATCTAATGGGGGCAGGTGAAGAATTGAGGAAATTTTGTTCAGTACAAAAACTTCTACTACATAAGTTGAGTTTAAGTTGTATTATTCAGAGGGTACTTTTAAAATGCTTCAACTGTCTACTTTCACTGAAAACATTTCTGCAATAATTATTCAACTATCTACCTCATTTATTTGGTCTGCATAGAACTATTACATCCATTTCTCTTCATTTTGTAATTGTCTTCCCATCTCCAACCAAAGTGGTACCAAAGGGTATCAAAAAGACAATAATCAAAAATATTATTTAAGCATGATACTCTGGGGCAAAATGTAGTGTTGAGTTCAACAGCTCCTCCTCTAAAGTACAAGATGATTTGTACAATCAGCAACAACATAAATGTGAAAATCATAGGAATATTATACTCCATGTGGTGCCCTACTTTATAGAGGTCTAATTTAACCCATATTTATAAGTGATGTGAATTTTTTTTACAAGATTACTCACAGAAATGACAATATGTAAACATAATCTTTAGAATTTGGTAATGCCTTTAAAATAATTTCATCTATATGAATATTTCTTAAAGGTGTACATGTTTTGTTTTGTTTTGTTTTCATGTGCTTTCCTTATTTAGTCTTCTTAACCTGATCAGGAAAGCTGGAGTAGTTGCCTTTTTATAGATAAAGAAATATGTTCCTGAAGGTGAGCTGACTTGTCCAAAGCCACAGGACCAATGAGGACTCGAGTCAGACCCAGGGACCAGGTAACCTCTTTGCACAGGACCCCTGAGCCTGAATGCCTGGGTTCAAATCCCTGCTCTGCCTCATACCTGCTGCTGTATGAACCTGGGTCGTGACTGAGTCTCTCTCTCTGCCTGAGTATCATTATTTCCAGCAAGAAGGTAATGATAATAATAATTTTGGCTTCTAAATAATTTAGTTTTGAGGGTTAAATGAGATCGGCCACATAACATACTTAACACCATGCCTGGTATGCAACGAGTACTTAGATGTTAAATAAAGTCATCTTAGGGCTAGTCTGGCTATGCTAATTTTGACATGATTAAAAGATTTGATAAATGACCACAAAAATATCAAATCCAGTTATTAAAGTTCAGCACACATTCCAAAGGACAACGAACTAACAAAAGTAAATAGTACTGTAATTCTTGTCTAGGGGGTCTTGGAGAATGAATTCCACTGGCTATTCTTAAAGGTCTTCGAAAAAATGTTCAGATATTCATGCCATCTCACCGCACACAGGTTTAAGTAATTTCGATTCCACTGAGAAAGAACTACAAATTAAAACTGTGGCAAAATGGCAACAGTGTAATAGTATCTGTACCCACTTTATCTTGGGGATCAAAGTTCCCCTGTTTTTAACTGCCACATTCCAGCCCAGACAGAATAGTTTCTGTGTAACTAACTGGCAAGTCTAGCATCTTGACTGAAAGTTCACAGTTAAAGGCTTTAACATAATGTCTTTGAGGACAATCGACGACTCATTCGGGGCAAGAGCAATCCCAATAATGTGCAGTGCGGCATGAACTCAAGTTTATTCAGCTTGGGCCCTCACTGTTCTTTTCATAAAGCATCTCCGAACGGAAACGGAAGGAGAAGGAAGAGCAAAGTATCTATATTCATGTTTGAGGCAAACACATAAAGTCGATATGTTTAAATGTTCTGTGCTGGTGTCCAGGAACACGAGAGAGGGCTCTCTGTTGCTTTTTGCTCACTGAGGAACAGAACAACCGTGTCTGTGAGACAAATCAACACTCACCCGGGCAGGTAGCAATAAGGACGATTTACAGTGGACAGAAAAAATAATACATAAAATTACTTCTTATTCTAGATAGGACCATAATGAGTTTGGTGACAGCTTTTAACTTGACTTCACAGGTGTACATTATGTTTAAATGTAACGTGCATTACTTGAAAATGCAGAAAAGACTTTTTTAAAAACTAAATCAACGGTTTTAATAAAGAAACTTTCTTTTCTTTTTTAAGAACAGGCTTTTGAACAGAGAGGTAGTTGTAGTGAAGTCAAAGTCAGGAATATGAGCTGGGGGTGGGGTGCAGCATTGAGTTTAAATCCTGGCTCTGTCACTTCTTACTTAGCTGTCTGACTAGAGACATATTCAACTATCTAACCTCAATTTCTTCAGCTATTAAATGATGATAATAATACCAACTACTCTGGGTAACTGCAATGATTGCATCAAATAATTTGAGTGGCACTCAGGACAGTCTCTAGACACTGTAGTTATTTATTATTATTACTATTACTACCAATTATTCCTACAATAATAATAAAATAGTAATAACAAGAGGGCTTGCTCCCTTTCTGAAGAGAAAGAGGGGTCATTTCTGGATCCTCATATTACATTATCTTTCTCCCTAAGATTCACTATCTTACCTAAGATTAATCTTTTGAACCCAAAAATGAACAAAATACATAGGAAGAAGGGTGGGGAAGTTTCTGTCCTGCAAACCTTAGGATGACTGACAAATCTCACAATCTCTCATTTAAATAATCCACAAAGCAAGTACCTATAATTCAAAAACAAAAGTTTTAATTAAAACTTGACTCTGTATAAAAACGTTCAAAAAAGAAATATCCTAGAAACAAAAATACATGTCTTTTATTCATGTACCTATTTCTTTCAGAAAACTCGTATAACAGAGAGAGCCCAGAATGTATTTACTAAGGTGTATGCCAATGTCACTAAACTCAAGAAAAATATTCCAATTTATCAAACAAATAAGGAGAATTGAAGAAAATAAGTATTCTAAGACTTGTGAAGAAAACTATTAACGTATCATGGTGTGGTGAGATAGGGAGGGTTTTATCATAAATCAATCATAAAGAACATGATGTCTAGTCTTAAAGAATTGGGTCACTCTATATGGCTCTTGACTTGCTTAATCCTTTACTTAAGGCTGTTTTATTTTTCCTATGTATCCTTTGTAGCCTGCAGAATAAACACATCCTATTTCAGGGTCTCATACAAAAGAATCACGGAATAAGAGGAATCAACAAATAAGAAAAACTGCTTAGCTTAGGAGAAAAGATTAGCTTGGAAATCAATATAATTTTATGTTGTGTATCAGAATTAATTTAAAGAAAAAGTTAAAGAAAAAAACTTAAAATCAAAGATAAAATAAATGATCATTTAATCATTTTTGAAAAGGTGTGAATAATAAAATGAGCTTATCTTTTTAATATGCAGAGTTTATCCTTCACTATACTATGTTTTCTTTTGTTCCTCCTACCCTACTCTAGATAGAGTAATTTCACCATCTAGAGTTGGGGTTAAGAAAAGGCTACAGAGACAAACTGCAAGGGTTCAAACTCAGGCTCTGTCACTTACTAGCTCACCCTCAGAGTTCTCATTTGTGAAAGGAGAGTAACTAAATTATCTACCTCATGTGGTCATTGAGGATTATATGAGTCACACAGATAAAACTCTCAAAACAATGGCTGTTGCATATTAAGTGTTAGCTTACTACTTTACTTACTAGTTACATAACTAGTGACTCATTACATAAATAGTAGCTGGGCTAAAAACCAAAGACTGCGTGTGAGAAATCACCACAGCCTAGAAAACCCTACCCACCACAGTCAAGTTATCTATTGAGTATCGGGACTCTACCCAAGTCCTTTTCCAAGTCATTAACTTATTTAGCCCTCCAAAAAAGCGCTGAAGCGGGGGAGGGGGGGTAAAAATGGATAAAAGTAAGTAAATAAAAACATCTTATAAAAAAAAGCACTGAAGATCAATATTATCTCCATTTTACGCAAGAAGAAATGGAGCTTCAGAGACTTCAAAACACTCCAGAAATGGATGCTGACGTGTCTCCAATTTTCTTAAGAAAACAGTGCAATAAAAATCAGTAAATATTTCTTAAATTGTCTCTCTCTACTGTAAAATTAGTAAAATGTCTACCTGCTCTATACTGTAATTCCAGTACCTGGCACAGTGCCTGACACATAGTTGGTGCTCAGTGAATATTTGTTGAATGACTAAGCAGCTTGTTTGTAGACAGAAGAGTGGCTTTAAAATACCATCATAAAAATGGCAAACTGAGAAAGATTTCTTGTGAAATTTAGGTGATCATGATCTTACTACATCTGCACATCATAATCAACCTTTAACAACATAATCAAAAACAACCCAGTATATAGTCCCTTCTGGAGAATAAAGGGAGGAAAAGTAGGAAAAAAGAGAAAATTTGATTGCTGCCTTCCAGGAACTGATATTCATTTTTTATTTAGCTGAAGGGGAAGAAGGAAGCAGACAGGACCTGAGAATTTCACACACCAAATTAAATTTTATCTTCAGAGGTTAAGTCTTGTGACCTTAAGAGACTGAAAAATACTTTAAAAGAGCTATAAAAGAGCTATAATCACAGGATTATTATAGGTTTCATTTTTTGTATTTTGCTGCAACTATCTATGAAGAAACTATATACTCTAGAGCAGATGTCATTTACAGAACGCAAAATATATTAGGAAAATCCAATATATAAAGCCAAGGATTATTTTAATTGTTAGTTGTGTCACTGTATCAATCCGCTGCATTCAGCAACAAAAGTATAAATTTGCATCAGATCAGATATTTCAGTCTGACAACAAAACACTTCACCACTGAAACAGTTCTTTCTTCTACATAGTTAGGGAGCTATGCTTGATTTAAATGTAATAACAATAATAATAATGTAAATGGGACCCAATATTGTATTTGACTAATTTCAGGGTATTTTTAAATAAAATATTTTTATGAAGAACATTTTGCTTTCTAGATTTTTAAAGAATTTATCTTGTTGAATTATAAAATATCTTAAAACAAATTATTATTAATGAGATATATCAAATGTAAATTTACGGTTTCTGTTCAGGATTTTAAAAATAAACAATAAAATAACAGAATTAATAAAAATATACTTCATAAAACATTTTTAAACAATGCACATGGGCTATACACTGACATCTAAGAACTAAGCTATATATAAAAACAATTTAGATATTAGAATTCAATATTATTATCCAAATAAAAAAATAAGAGATATTAGTCAAAGCCATTTAGTATTGAGTATATTAGAATCTGAGTTGAAACTTCCTATTAAATTTTTCTTTACCAGCAAATTTTTAAAGCAGAACACCAAATTTGTCATCCAAAATAAAAAACAACAAAATATGTTATTCTCAGTATTGCCTATCATTGCCAAATATAAAAACAATCCTTTTATATAAGAAGTAGGTTCTGGGTTATCTGTTTCATTTTGTTTTGTTTTTGTTACATAACCCCTGAGAAAACTTTGCTCAAGACTCACCTCCTCTCTGTGACCTTTCCATTATAGTCCCACAGGGTCTCCTCCCAGAGAGCTCTAAATATAGTAGTTGGTAAGACAGTTAGTTGTATACTTTTTCCACTATCTTTGGCATTTTTGTTTTTCATAAACAAGCAAGTTACCATTATTCTCTCTTTCCTATTTGTAAATTATTTGGGGGAGGACATCAATATTTTCACAATTTTTTCCTAATTTCTTAAAATCTTGAAAACAGTACTCATTACAGAGTTCCTACTCAATAAATGCATTTCCCAACCTTTTTTCCACTTTTATCCCAAGTGTTCTATATTTTCATTGAAAGATAGAATTTTACAAATTCATATATACTTACTTCCTTGACTATATGATGTATGTGGAATCATTAATTAATCACATACCAAAACAAGAATTAATATAACAAAAATATGTACATACTTTTGAAAAACCTATGACTGATAAAATAAATAAGAAAAGAAACATTATCTAGTAACTATTGAAGAAAAGTTCCCAATATCAAAATCTTTTAAGCACTTAAAATATATCTTCAGTGAAATCATTTTTAAAATTACATGACATATTTTTAAAGAACAAGACAAAATAGTCAATATTATTCTTCAGGGAATAATCTTACACGAAATATTGAGGTAGTGCAGCTATTTCTTCCCATCTTGTTTGTGGGACTATAATTCAGTGCCATTAGAGACACAAAGGAAACATTATACATGAAAATGTTTGGGGTCTTAAAGTCTTGGTTTCCTGCATAAATACCACTGCCTAGAGTATTCCCTGCTAGGCCACGGTTATAAGGACGTTCACTTTTGTTTCCAATTATGTTTATGTCTGGAATTTTCTTATAACCCAAATGTCAGGCTTCATGCAAAATGGATAGTAATAAAGAATACTGGACTCTAACAAGGAATTTAGACAAGAATCCAGCATGTCTTTATGTTCCTAGAAACAGCTATTTCCTCAAGTCACTCAAAAATAGAGAAATGTGTGTTGTGATTTGTTATGGTTCTGTACCATTCACTTATTTAGGGACCGATTCTGAGACATTGTATAACAACTACGATTTTCAATTTTTACTATATTTAATATTTTTCTTCCCACTTTTGGCACAGCATTGTTCCTGACATTGTTCTGCTGTGCAAAAGGGAGACCAAGTATTCTGGAACTCCCAGCGAGAGGTGGTGAGCTTTCACTCACTAAACAAGTGCTGAGTACCTACTATGTACAGGCACTGCACCAGGTGTTGATTAAAAGCCATAGCGACTGCAAAAGTGCAAACTTTATATTGAGCACCTACAATATGAGAGGCATGTAGCTTCACACTTCACATGCATTTTCTCATTTCAGCCTCACAACTGCCAAATGAAGTAGGTGCCCACTCCACAGCTCAGGAAACTGAGTCTTAGAACATGTAACTAATTTATTCAGCAGCACAGGAAATAGTAGCAAAACAAGAATTTATGCCCTCAGCCTGATTCCAAAATATACTCTATTGTTAATATAGATGCTATACTTCATATGAATTTATTTTACTCATTCTTGACATTTAAAGTACATATATAGGTGGGGGCGATATTTCTAAAACAGTGACCAAATACCAATGGAGATACAAAAGGTATAAATCACTGCAAAAAGCTGATGTTCCCACTTTGAGGAACTTCCCTTGTATTATCTCAGTTGCAGTCACCTGATTTGCCCCTCATGTTCCATATTTAAATAATTTCTATTCACTCATTCGTTCATTCATTCATTCAACAAATACATATCATCTAACTTATAGCGCTCCCATAACATTTCCACTGATTTTTGTCCCATGCACTTGCAAAACACCCATCTTTTATTCAGTTATTTTTCCATCTACAATTGTTCCTTTAAAACATGCTTTCAAACTTCCCCCTAAAACCATCAAACTAGAAATTAATTACCAGAAGGAGCTGACATTATTTTTTTTCTAATATTGCTAATAGCTCTGCTTTAATTTTTCCACCTCTGTTCTATTTAGGGGTGTCTCTATATACTTAAGCACACTATAGGACACTTTAAAAAAAACAAATTACAGACAAGTCTTTCATATTAAAAAAGGATTCTTACCTTAACAAAAAGATATATTGAGAGTTTCCTTTTGAAATCGAATTCCCCTTGTGAATGCAATATGTTTTGATTTCTAAAAATTAAACTCAGAAAAAAGTCTTAGACACACATCTCTTAAATAAAAGAAGGTATTTGGATGTTTGTTTTAAGCCAAAAGAAATGTTTTTTTTTTAAACTAAGAAGAGAGATATTCAACACAGAAGGGAAAATGGAGACCTAGTAATTATCAAGTTAATCTGAAAATTACAGACATCCAGGAAGCAGAACTTAAACCAATTCCTCATAACTAGCAACCACCTTTTCTTCAAATATCTGACTTTCAGAACCAAAAAAAAGTTTTTCTTCCAACCAATCTCTGTCAGGACCTCTGTGTTACAGGAAATCTGGCAGCACATATTTAATGGATCCTTTCTGTTTTCCAACCACTATCAAACCCTTGATATTAGTTAAGCATAGCTTAAATAGTGTGTTTTCTACCCACTGAGAGAAAAGAGAAAGTCATTCCCGTGAAGGATTAAAAGAAACTTTGCTCCACAGACCATGGCTGCAGAGTGTCTTCATAAGACCTCCTATGAAAAGACATACAAGAAAAACTAGACTCTTGAATCAATTGATTTCAATAAATTATAAATTATAATTCAAGACTTTTAATAAAGATTTTCCCCTATGTTGCTTTTTAAAATGTGCTGCTTTTTTCACAAAATAACACTTTTCATTATATGAAATAATTTCATAATACAAAATATGTATGTCCATGTGGCAATAAAACTAAGATCAACCAAAAGTGACTTTGGATATGTCTTAGACTCATCATCCCCAGCTAGACTATGAGGGGTGGGTCTCCAGGGATTCTCCCAGCCCTAACATGCTAAGAGTTAAAGTTCTCTTTCTTAAAAAGGAAGCTCTTTTTTTTAGCCTGAACCAAATGATTTGACTATTGGATTTTGACTTGAATAATATGAAAGTGTTACTCAAGAGCCAGGTTACACATTTTTTTATTTCTTTTTAATAAATAAAATACATTAAAATCCAAAATTTTTAACAATGGTATGCTGACCTTTATTTTTTTATTTCTCCACCCCTCACCTGCCCATGTTGTCTGCTCTCTGTATCCATTCACTGTGTGTTCTTCTGTGTCTGCTTGTCTTCTCTTTAGGCAGCAATGGGAACCAATCCTGGGAGCTTCCAGAGTGGGAGAGAGGCGCTCAATCTCTTGCACCACCTCAGTTCCCTGATCTGCTGTGTCTCTTATTGCCTCTCTTCTGTGTCTCTTTTTGTTGCGTCATCTTGCTGCACCAGCACTCCTGCTCAGATCAGCACTCCCATACGGGCCAGCATGCTGCACCAGCCAGCACTCCATGTGGGCCAGGTCTCCACTTGGGCCAGCTCACCGTGTGGGCCAGCTTGCCTTCACCAGGAGGCCCTGGGAATCGAACCCTGTGCCTCCCATATGGTAGACAGGAGCCCAATCATTTGAGCCACATCCTGAATCTTCTTTCCTGAATTTTATTTAAATATTGATTAATACAGAGGGATTGTCCCTTTGCTAAGATACCCCAGAAGCCAAATGCCAGAGCTGAGAGGGACAGTGAAGTCTTCTAGGCCAATTCCCTAACCTGACAAAGAAAACAGAATCACTGAAAGACTCAAAATCTCACAAGTATTTGCAAGCAGCAGAACCACCAATTTTCTTCTCTTCCATTTCAGCATGCTGCTTCAATCACTATGTGGCATATAGTGAAACCCTATGTCCGTAAACAAAGGAATAGAAGAAGGTAATTCCATTACCAGGACACTAAATAATTTAGAGTCAAATTTCTCTTTTTTTAATGCAAAAACTTTATGTTCAGAAACTTACAATTTAGAATATATTAAATAAAACCATGTCCAATTTGCAGATATGTCTTCTCCCATATGCATCTTAAGAAAATAGCAAACAAAAAATAATTTATCATCAGCCCCTAGAAAACAAAAACTGAAATTATAAGAAAGAATGGAGTAAATCTAAATTGTATATTTTCCTTCCTTCTAAAAGGATTAAATAACAGAATTCTAAATGGTTTGTTTGTACTTTCCATGCAATATGTAGATTAACCATGAAATTCTGTTTGGGACACTTTGACATCTGTTTTCAGTGCATTACAATGAAATCTGGGGACTTGATACATACATTTGCTGTAATAAAACTGTCACTAATCAGTGTTTTCCAAAATATTGCCCATAACTATTACTATTCAGTAGTCTCATTTGCATGATCTAATATTGTTGCTACATCATGTTTTTCCCTGACAATGTGTTAGCTGGTCCCAGGCACATGGTCTAAAATGGCTGCAAACTACTCAATAATCTCAGCATTTCTATAGTACTCTATACTTACGCATGCACTGCATCCTAAAATTAAACTGATACTTCATCCTTCTCAAAATATTTTCCCTGTAACTGGCGCATCCAAGGTTGAATTCACATGTCCCAGTTTTAAAAACTCAATAATAAAGAAGGAGCTCACAATGAGGAGGAAATTTGCCTCATGGTGCTTCCCCAACAGAAGATGTAAACTTAATACTAACTAAAGAATCCCTTCAACAAATTGGTAATAACGCTGTTTGAAGAATAAATGCAGAGTCTATCATTAACTTAAACTTCTATGAAAACACAGAACAAAACTGGACCAGACTTTAAAAGTTAGTCTACTTAATTTACTCTAAGACTAAAAAGTGGCTGTATCAATGAGACCCCATTACACCAGCCCCCAAGATGTTAGTACAACCTCCTGGGTATTTGATAGAAAAAATGTTTCTATTTCACATAGCATATGCCTAATGTGTCCTGTACAAAACATGGATCGCAGGAGAAAAGTAAGTCTGAGGGCCCAAACATGGTATTCACCAAAAGAATTAAATCAATTTGTCTACCTATGCTGATTCTAAATGAGTTCCGTAATATATAAGTACTTGGAACTACATTCATTTTGCTCAACAGTCCAATATAATTTCATTTTGTCCTCCCATATATTCATCTTAAACCTGCAATATGATTCTCTATACACATGTTTTATATTATATTGGATACCAAAAAAATATTAATTGTATGCCCTAGTGCTGTGTTTGTTTGTATGAAGAAGTTATTCCAACTGTTCCAAAAAGGATTAATGTCGTATAACAAGCCTATTTAATTAATGTAAGACCAGTGAGCCTCATATTACTATAAGCAGCTTTTCCCTTATTTGAGACTGTAAATAGAACAGAAATTGTTACATGATAACTATAAGTCATATGCAAAAATACTGATGCTTTGCCAACGAGCAAACTAAGGAATACATGTAGGCATCCTTGGGGGGCTATGAAAGGTAACCAGTATATGAGAACCACGTATGTGCTCCCATTTTAGGCCAATAGCAACTTTAAATCATAAGTGCAAGCAAACCTTTTCCAAACCATTAGAAAGATAAAATGCCAAATCCTTCAGTCATCAACAGCAATCCAGTCTACACATGTTTAAAAAAAAATTGGGGGAGTGGATGTGGCTCAAGCAGTTGAGTGCCTGCCTCCCACATGGGAGGGCCCGGGTTCAGTTCCCGGTACCTCCTAAAGAAAAAAGAGAAAGAAAACAGACAATGAGCTGACAACGAGCAAAAACAACGAGCAGACAACAAGCAAACAGACGAGGGAGTCGTCTGGGAGGGGGAGAGAATTTGGATGCACTTTGTTTCATGTACTAAAATACATGGGTTTTGTTTTTTTTTTAAATTTTTGTGTATCCACAAACAGAATAGCAACTAAATGCCAGGTATGTGCTCAAAAAAGACAAGGCATGACACAGGTTATTAAAAATCATGTGCCAAAATCTAAACAAGTTAATCAATGTTCTGATTCTGCTTTCTGCACACCCTAGTTACTCTTTAACCAATGGATAAACAGTGAGATAAATTCTATTAATTCCTGGCTAGAACCCTTAGGTATATTGTAAACATTATTATAAAATACTTCTTATACAAATACAATGCTTTTCTACACTGCATCAATGTGACGTGTGCTTTAAAGTACTTCCCTAGCAATGACTGTGTATGTGGGTTGGGGTCTTCACGTTTCAAGCCTGCTGTTCAGAGTGACTAAGGGTACGAGCTGCCGGCCATGGAAAAGCACCATGACTCGTTCTGACGAGGGTTCGTCCCACAAACTTGGCTCCAAGACTACATGGATCCAACCAACCAGAGCCATGAAAGTCAAACACTGCAATCCCAAAGCCAGTTTGGTAAGAAGTCAATGTTTTAACTACTTCCCATTTGGCTTGCTGTTCTTAGCAAGGGTGAAATCTCTCTAAATAATAAATATCTATGTTTTCCTCTGGAGCTCATGTATTTCAGTTTCTTAACACCATAAAAAGGAGGAGGGGGAAGACTGACTTAAAGGAGAAAAATGAAATGGTAATAAAACCAACACCATTCATGTCACTAATTAAGTATTTTTGAGGTTTTGACCCAAACAAGGGTCATTTTTAAGTGAGACACTTTCATACTTTTTAAGAGTCTGTAAATACCAGCAGCTTGCTCTTCTTCAAGAACAATCCAGTTTAGCCACACCATCATCACTTTTGTCCAAGCAAATCTAAAACAGAAGTGTAGTTCTCCCAAATGTTGGCAATTTAATTTTTTTTGTAAATGAAAGTCTTATGCTTTTACTAGAGTGCTGGTGTAAGTGTATGAATTATGAATACTAGCTAGGAACACCCTTCACTTGAAAACAAAGTTGAGTTATTTTTTGAGAGCCACTAATAAAATCATTTTCCTCCTTCCTTTCAAATACACCTAGATGGATCAAAAGATGCATTCTTTGGTAAATCTGGCATAAAGGATTTCTAAAACTGTACAGTAATTCTAATTTAAACAGGGTTTAAAAGTATGCACAACTAGCTAGCTTCAATCAGCTTGCACTAATCAGTATCTATACACAGTGATATATATATATGTATATATATGACTGTGATTGGGACTTTTTTATTTCTTTTGGGAATGTCTTATCACCTGAAATACAAACAAACTATTGATGACCCCTTGCTTCAACATCCAGTGACTCCTTCTTTTCACTATTAAATAGTTTTTCCAGAAGTCTAGCTTTTGTTATATGCCTTCATATATGGTACCAATTGCTTAGTATTCATATTATTGTGTTTATTTACATGTATTATTTCATTTAATCCTAAAACAACCCTAGGAAGTAGTCATTTTAATCCCCATTTTACACAACAGAAAAACAACATACAGGGAGCTTAAGTGATTTAACCATGGTCGCAAAGCTGGTAAAGGGGAGAACCAAGACCAGGAGCCAAAATGTCAGCTTCTCTGTACTTACATTCTGTGCTCTCAAAAAATAAAAAGTCAAGGAGAAGGGAAATATGATAAACAAAAGCAATCCAAAATTCAAAGGAGGATGGAAAAATTATATGTTAACTACTCCTCAATCTAGGAATAAACCTTCTTTCTTCTTAAGTAATTCCTGTAAGAGCGAAGCCTACCTCGCTCCATTTTTTCCAACTTCACTTCTCCCCTT
>PVKH010005542.1:0-21973 GCA_004027955.1 Chaetophractus vellerosus | reverse complement strand
GCACAGTTACTCTGGTAAAAGGCCATAGGTCTCCCTGGGGAAAGGTGGGAGGAAGATTAACAGTATAAATTTTTGGCAGTGTAACAGGATCCTTCCCCAAGGGGACCCGGCCTTCTCCTCATTCAAGGGGCTCTGGGTCTATAAACCGTCTCAAGTCTGGGAATTGATTTAGGGGTTGTGATTCTCTGTGTCTGTAATTCAAGTTAGGGTTTTGTTCACTCAGCCTAGAACTCTTCTGCTTATACAAATCCAGAAGGAATTTAATAGACTGCCCATCTATTTCACTTCTAGGTACCCCATGAAATATTAGCCAACACTTTAACTCTATGTGACTCAGACTATTTTGATTGCTGCTTTGAGTCTGCCTTTCATTGCAGTAGCCAAACCCACCTTGTCTTTGGTGATTAACTGCCAATAGTTGACTTTTACCAGCCCAAGATCTGATCATCCCTGTAATGTTGAAGGATTCTAATTCCATTACAGCCCTCCCTACAGTAATATCTGGACTACAAAGAAGAGCAACCACAGAGCTCCTCAGGGAAGATGTGGTTAGTCTTAACAAATTTATTCCTCACAGTCCTGGTTAAAGGTGTGTCCTCTGGACATTCCTAGGATGGGTGGGCAGGTCTCAAATGGTAGATCCATTCTAGCATTTCAATCTCTCTAAACCTTTGAATCCCCTTGTCTACTGTACACCATGGCAAATCGGGCATCTCAACATCAGACATGCTAGGCCATCGTTTGGTCCATGTTTCAGTCAGTCACCCAAACAAACTGTTAGAGCTTTTTTTTTTAATTATTTAATTTTTTTTAAAAGGTACATTGATTACATAAATGTTAGAGCTCTTTCTAACCCCTCAAACTACAGCACTGAATCCAGAATTTCTGATTAGTAAGCCCATATCAATAAATTCAACCTGATCCAACTTTATTTTCTTTCCACCATTATCCCATATCCTTAGTATCCATTCCTGTCTATATAAGTTGGAGAACTCATGCAGTTCTTTTAGAGTATAGCATACTTCCTCAAGGGTCACACTTTGTATTTCACCTTTGGGGGCTTGAGATTTTAGTCAAGTAATAGGTCTCCAAGAGAAAAGGGGTGGTGGGGGTGGGTAAGGAGAAGGATTAGAATTGCTTTACAAGCTACTGACCTCAGGGCATTCCTTTGCATTTTCATCTGGTAAAACAGGATTAATCTCTACAGGTAGGCATTGGAAGGCAGATTCCTCAGGGCAGGCTGGAGGCTGGGCAGTGGATGCTGGAGTTTGGCTGGTACCTGCCTCAGGGCTGGGAAGAGGTCTAGACTCCCTGGGGCAGGCTGGAGGCTGAGTGATACAAGGTTGACAAAGTGTGATCTCCACAGGCAGGCCATCACAGGTTTATCTGGCAAAGTCTCAGCAAAATTTAGGGTCCCATGACCCTGCCAATATCATCATCATCCCATATGTCTCCATCCCATCCCACAGTGGTCCACTCATTTCCAATCAATGCCTTCACTTTAACAGCAGACACCCTGCGAGGTTGAGATTTTAGTTTCCTTTCCAATGAGAGTCTGAATCTGGTTTTCAGAGATCTCAAGCCTGTGGCTGCATGAAACAAGATTTTATTTCAGAGTACACACACATTCATGCCGGATTTAAGTTGCAAATTTAAAGCCTATAGCTCATCCCTTTCTTTTGTAACTGTATCCAGAGTATTTAGAAGGAGCCAGCCAACGTCATTGTATGTTTTGACTCCACAAAATTCTGTCAAGGTGTTGTAAACACCCTCACCCAAATCCTTGCCTCATAAGCATGGGTAGAGGAATCCAGTGATGATATTTTGTGTCTCCTTGCCAACCCATGCCATGAACTGTTAGTGACCTCTTCACTATTGGAAAAGAGTCATTAGAGGGAAAATGGATGTGGCTCAAGCAACTGGTCTCCTGTGTACAATATAGGAGGTCCAGGGTTTGATTCCGGGGGCCTCTTGGTGAAAGGCAAGCTGGCCTGTGCAGAGTGTTGGCTGCGCAGGAGTGCTGGCCTGCACAGAAAGCTGGTGCAGCAAGATGATGCAACAGAAAGAGGCACAGAGGAGAAACAATAAGAGACTCAGCAGATGAGGGAGCTGAGGTGGTGCAAGAGATTGAGTGCCTCTCTCCCACTCCAGAAGGTCCCAGGATCGGTTCCTGGTACTGCCTAAAGAGAAAGGAAGCAGAGACAGAAGAACACACAGCGAATGGACACAGAGAGCAGACAGCAAGCACAAAACAATGGGGGGTGGGGGAGAGAAATAAGATAGATATAGATAGATAGATAGATGATAGATAGATAGATAGATAGATAGATAGATAGATAGATAGATAGATAGATAGATAGATGATAGATAGATAGGTAGATAGATGAGAGAGAGAGATAGATAGATAAAAAGACTCATTAGTACTCTTTGGTCCAATTAGAGTGAGAGCCAATTGCAAAACTCCCAGAACCATTTTAAAAATCCCATGGTTAAGATTCTGTTCCTCAAGAACCACTCCTGGTACCAAGCAATATTCGTCAGGGTTCTCTAGGGAAAGAGAATCAACAGGAGGTATCTGTAAATAGCATGAGATTTTATAAAATTCTCTCACATGACATGGGCATGCACAAGTCCAGGTTCTGCAGGCAGGCTGCAAAACAGGGGCTTTGATGAAAGTCCAGTGAAGGTCCTTGATAAGTTCCTAGGAGACTTTTGCTATCCAAAGAGGAGCTGGGAAATTCTCTCTGAATGCTGCAATCACTTCCCTTTTTAAGGCATTCAACTGATTGGATTAAACATCACTCATTGCTATGAGGACAAAAGTCCAGATCATAGGTGTAACCAGCCATCTGTGCAGTAAACTTACTGATGATTAAAGAAATAAATGTACTTGTATTACAATTAGCCCCGTGCTTGCTTGACCAAAGGACTGGGCACAATTACCTGGCCAAGTTGATACATTAGCCTAACCATCACATATGGTATGTGAATATATCTCAATAAAACTACTTTAAAAAAATTCAATGCCTCAGAAAGATAGAGCAATTCTAAATTTATATGTACCAAATAGCATAGCCTTAAAGTATTCGAAGCAAAAATGCATATATTTATTGGAAGAAATTGAAAATTCCATCACATTGGAAGAATTAAATATATTTATTTCAATTATAGATAGGAACAACAGACCGAAAAAATAGAAGTTTTGAAGAATACAATCAGCAGGTTTGATTTAATAGACATAAATAGAGCCCTGAACTCCAAAATTACAGAATGCACAGTCATCTCAAACACTTAAAAAATTAGTCACTAGGTCATACAGCAAGTTTCAACAAAGTTCAAAGCATTGGATTCATACAGACAATATTCCTTAACCAAAACACTGTTAAGTTATAACATTTTTAAAATATTATTTTTAGAAGCTATATATTTTTTAAAAGTTTAAACACAATTATAAGCTTCTATCAATTGTTAATGAGGAAATATGGACCAAAATTTGAGCTCAAGATAACTAAAAAGTCTGAATATAATTTTTAAAAAAATCTTCCTATAAATCAAAGAGCTGAAGAAATACCAGTTGAAGATAAGAACAAGGCCAAAAATCCAGCAATTGAACTCAAACCCTTATGTTCAAAGGGCAAATGCTAATCAAAAAATGAGTCTAAAAGTAATTTTTGAAGCTTTTCAGACCTCAAAGGACAAAAGTTGGGGTCCAAAACCTACCAAGGGTGGGAGAATCTGATAAGCCCTCTACACTTTTACATGGGATTCTCAGGGGGTACTCTCTAGGAGAAAGGATTTACTGCAAATAAAGCAGCCCTTGAATATCCTGAAGCCTAGCATTAAGTCAAAATTTATGTTAGATTAAGGGGGATTAAAACCATGATAACCAACATTTTGGTACCTTAGGTGCCTAGCAGAAGTAAACAAAAATCCTTCTTGAGAAAGATATTCTGGGGTGTAAATTACTTCTATAAATAATTGTTCAAATATAATTGTCAACGTACAAGCATAACCAAAAACATGAGGATATAAAACAACATGAATGAGAACAGACACAAATAACAGAAATTTTTAAATGATCCATGGGAGCTATAGATAGGCCTCTAGGAATCAGATTAAGGCCCTTCCTTGTTCACACCTTAACTGAAAATAATACCTGCAGAAGGTTCTATTTACAATGGGTTCACACCCACAGGGACATGGATTAGGATTAAGAACATGTGTTTTTCGGGGTATCTAATTCAACCTACTACAGTATATACCCAAAAGAACTGGAAGCACATGTTCACACAAAAATTTGTACTCATATGTTCAAAGCATCACTGTTCATAATTACCCCAAAATGGAAACAATCCAATTAGCCATCGACTGATGAATGGATAAACAAAATGTGGTATATACATACAATGGAATATTATTCGGTTAGTAAAAGGAATGAAGGACTGATGCATGCTACAACATAGGTGAAACTTGAAAACATTATGCTATGTTAAGGAAGCCAGACAATAAAGACCACATATCGTGTGAGTCCACTTATATGAAATGTCCAGAATAGTCAAATCCATAGTGACAGAAAGTGGTTGCCAGGGACAGGAAAAGGGGGGATGGGGATTGAAGGATACGGGTTTTCTTTTTGGAGTGATGAAAATATTCTGGAATTAGTGTTGATGATTGCACAACCTTGTAAAAACTATTGAATTTTTGGTATGTGAATTATATTTCAATTTTTTTAAATATGAAAAAATACTGGAGAGAAAGTAAAATGTAAATAGAGTGACAAAATATCATGGCTCCCTGGGACAGGATAGTTTATGCCTGTTGTCCTAGGGTTAGTATTAATAGTTATTATTAGTAATGTAATAATAATTATAAAGAATGCCCAAGGTTGGACAATAACTAAATGGTCATCCTAGACAAAGAGATTTTGGAGAAAAGTTCTAACATTTTGTTTAATTACAGTCTCAGAGAGGAGAGAATGCTGCAGAATTGATATATAAAGAAATGATAGTTGAGAATTTTCAAACACTAAAGACATCAATTCAGGGATTAAAGAAGTCAAACAAATCCCAAGCGGGCTAAATAAAAAGAAAACCGCATCTAACTATATCAGAGAAAAATGCAGAAAACTAATCATGAAGGAAAAAAAATCATAAAAGCAATTGGCAGTGGGAAGAAATTACCTTAAAAGAAGCTATAGTTAGACCAACTATTGACTGAACTCACAATAGGAATCCAGATATCTTCAAAGAGCTGGAAAAAAAATAACTGACAACCTAGAATTCTATATCATGTGAAAATTAGCCTTCAAAACTGAGGAGGATGTAAAAGATATTTTTTTGCTCTTTTTTTTACTTTATTTTGTACATTTAATAATTGAAAATAGGGGCCGGCTTGATAGCCCAGTGGATAGGGCACCGGCGTACCACATGGGAGGCCCCGGGTTCGGTTCCCAGGGACCTCTCCTAGCGGGCAGACTGCCTTGAGAATGGCAAGCCGCCATGGGCGGGCCGGAGCCGTTGTGGGCAGGGCAAGAAGCTGCCACGGACATGGCAAGAGACACCACGGGCAGGGCAGGTCGCCCGCGGATGGAGCGCAGCCAGCCACCCACAAACTGAAAGCCGGCCGTGAACGGACGCAGAGACCGCCCACAAGCGGGGAAAGCCGCGCCTGCGCAGTGACCACTCTCGGCGCGTTGCCACAGCGGGGGGAAGGGGAGATATGTAATAAAATAAATAAATCTTTAAAAAAAAAATTGAAAATATAAACAATTAAAAAATAAAAATAAAACAGTTGACTAAAAACAACCATTTCTAAATGAAATGTACTGGATACATATAAAAATTTTTTGAATCATACAATATGTTCCAAAATATATTTGGTTTATAGTAACACAACCATATAGTATTTGTCCTTTTGTGTCTGGCTTGCTTCGCTCAACATAATATCCTCCAGTATCATCCATGTTGTCATATGTTTTACAACTTCATTTCTTCTTACAGCCGCATAATATCCATCATATGAATACAGCATAGTTTGTTTATCCACTCATCTGTTGATGAACACCTGGATTGTTTCCAACTTTTGGCAATGATGAATACTGCCACTATGAACATCGGTGGGCAGATGTCTGTTCGTGTCACTGCTCTCAGTTCTTCTGGGTGTATACCCAGTAGTGGTATTGCTGGGTCACGTGGTAAGTCTATATTCAGCTTCTTTAGGAACTGCCAAACAGTCCTCCACAGTGGCTGTACCATTCTGCATTCCCACCAACAGTGAAGAAGCGTTCCTATCTCTCCACATCCTCTCCAACACTTGTAGTTCTCTGTCTTTTTTAATAGTGGCCATTCTGATAAGTGTGAAATAATATCTCATTGTAGTTTTGATTTGCATTTCCCTAATCATGAGTGATACTGAGCATTTCTTCATGTGTGTTTTTTTTTGCCATTTGTATTTCTTCTTTGGACAAATGTTTATTCGAGTCTTTTGTTCATTTTTTAATTGGGTAGTTTGTCTTTTTACTGTTTGTGTTGTAACATCTCTTTACATATCCTGGATATTAAACCCTTATCAGATATGTGATTTCCAAATATTTTTTTTCCATTGAGTCAGCTGCCTTTTCACCCTTTTGACAAAGTCCTGTGAGGTGCAAAAATGTTTGATTTTGAGGAGGTCCCATTTATCTATTTTTTCTTTTGTTGTGCATGCTTTGGGTGAAAGGTCCAAGAAACCACAACTTACTACAAGGTCCTGAAGATTTTTCCCTACATTCTGGTAGTTTTATGGCCCTGGCTTTTATATTTAGGTCTTTGATCGATTTTGAGCTGATTCTTCTACAAGGAGTGAGATAAGGGTCCTCTTTTCATTCTTTTGGTTATAAATATCCAATTCTCCCAGCAAAACCAGTCAAAAACCAGTTGTCTCTATAGGTGAGGGCTTATTTCTGGATTCCCAATTCTATTCCACTGATTTATGAGTCTATCTTTATTCCAGTACCATGCTGTTGTGACCACTGTAGCTTTGTAATATGTTTCAAGGTCAGGTAGTGAAATTCCTCCCAAGTCACTCTTCTTTTTTAGAATGCTTTTGGCTATTCAGAGCACTTCTCCTTCCAAATGAATTTGGTAATTGTTTTTTATAATTCTGTAAAGTAAGCTGTTGGAATTTTGATTGGTATTGCACTGAATCTTTAAATCAATTTGAGTAAGATTGACATCTTCAAAATATTTATTCTTGCAATCCATGAACATAGAATGTCTTTCCATTTGTTTAGGTCTTCGTTGATAGCCAAAAGCATTCTAAAAAAGAAGAGCACGGAAGCTGGGCAGCTAAAAGCATCGTTTTGTAGTTTTCTGCACATAGGTCTGTACTTCTTTTTTTTTTTTTAACATATCTCCCCCCCCTTCTGCTTGCTCTTGCTGTGTGTCCATTCTTCTGTGTTTTTTCTATATCTGCTTCTTGTCTCCCCCCCGTCTTTGCGGCGGCATGCTGAGTCGGCCCACCGCGGCGGCGGCTCACTCCGTTCGTGGGTGGCTCCATTCCGTTTTCACGGGCGGCTCCGCTCCATGTTTTGCGGGCAGCAGTCCTCCATGTTTTTTTGCGGGCTGCCCGGCTTCCATGCTTCGCAGGCGGCAGCTCCGTTTTTTCATGGGTGACTTTGCCATGCCCGTGGTGGCTCTGCCCTGCCCGTGGCGGTCCCCGGGAACCCTGGTTTTCTTTGGCTACTATTTGCATCGAGTATCTTTTTCCAACCTTTCATTTTCAGCCATTTTGTATCCCTGGATCTAAGGTGAGTTTCTTGTAACCAGCATATGGATGGCTCGTGATTTTTTATCCATTCTGTCAGCCTGTATCTTTGTATTGGGGAGTTTAATCCAATCATATCAATGACATTACTGTAAATGCACTATTTACTTACACCATTTTATTCTTTGGTTTTCATATGTCATATCATATTTTTGTCTGCCTTTTTACATTTTTGGTTGTCCTTTCTGCTATTCGTTATTCTATACTTTCCTCCAAGCCTCTCTCCCCTGTTTTTTTCTTTCAGGTTCTAAGGATTCCTTTAATATTTCCTGCAAAGGTAGATTCTTTTTTGCAAACTCTCTTAGTTTCTGTTTGTTTGTGAATATTTTATACTCACCTTCATATTTGAATTTTGCTGTATAAAGAATTCTCGGCTGGCAGTTTTTCTCTTTCAGTATCCTAATTGTATCATACCACTGTTGTCTCGCCTCCACGGTTTCTGAAGAGAAATCCATACTGTCTTACTGGGCATCCCTTGTATGTGATGGTTTGCTTCTCCTCGCTGCTCTGAGAGTTTTCTCTTTATCTTTGAAATTCTGAGTACTATGTGTCTTGGAGTAGGTCTATTTGGATTTATTCTGATTGGGATACGCTGTGCTTCTTTGACATGTAAATTCCTTTCTTTCGTGAGAGTTGGGACATTTTCAGCTATTATTCCTCAAGTACTCTTTCTGCCCCTTTTCCCTTCCCTTCTCCTTCTGGAAATCCCATGACATGTATATTGTTGTATTTTGTGTTGTCATTCAAATCTCTGAGCCCCTGCTCTATTTTTTCCATTCTTTTCTCTCTGTGTTCTTTTCTCTCTTCAATTTCTGCTGTTCTGTTATCAGTATCACTTATTCTTTCTTCTGTCATTTCGAGTCTGCTGTTATATGCCTCAAATGTGTTTTTGATCTCACCTATTGTGTCTTTCTTTCCCATGAGGTCTGTTACTTTTCTTTTCAGGATTTTAAATTCTTCTTTGCGCTCACTCAATGTCTTCTTATTTAAAAAAAAACAAAAACTTTTTCTTTAAAGATTTATTTATTTCTCTCCCCCTCCCTCCATGTCTGCTCTCTGTGTCCATTTGCTGTGTGTTCTTCTGAGTCTACTTGTCTTCTCTTTAGGCAGCATGGGGAACTGATCCAGGGAACTTCCAGAGTGGGAGAGAGGTGCTCAATCTCTTATGCCACCTCAGGTCCCTGGTCTGCTGCATCTCTTATTGTCTCTTCTCTGTGCCTCTTTTTGGTGCATCATTTTGCTGTGTCAGCACTCAGCACAGGCCAGCACTCCTGCCAGGCCAGCACTCCGTGTGGGACAGCATTCAGCATGGGCCAGCACTCCGTGTGAGCCAGCTCACCACATGGGCCAGCTTGCCTTCATCAGGAGGCTCTGCTCTGGCTCTGCTCTGTTCGTGGGTGACTTGCCCTACCCGTGGCGGCTTTGCCCTGCCCGTGGTGGCTTTTTGCCCTGCCCATGGCGGCTCTTGCCCTCTCAAGGTGGTCTGCTCACTCCGAGAGGCCCCCGGGAACCGAACCCAGGGCCTCCCACGTGGTGAACCGGCGCCCTATCCACTGGGCTACAGCCAGCCCCCGATGTCATTTATCTCTTTAACCATATTGTATTTCAGCACATTAATTTGATTTTGGAAATTTGTGCATATCTTGCTGATTAGTTCTCTCAAATCCTGCATCTCTTCTGGGGCTTTGATATATTCCTTTTCTTGGGTCATGTCTTCTATATTTTTAGTATGGCTCATAATTTTTTGCTGATATCTAGGCATCTGATTTGGATGTAGTTTACCTAGATGCTCAATTTCTTTCTCTTTTGTAGGGATTTAGTGGCAGAAGGCTGTGTGCTACCACTGTTCTTTGATTCTTGGCTCAACCTGGATTGTTAGGATTGTCCCTGCTAGTTGATCAAAACTGGGCACTGGACCCAGTAATTGGTTGTAGACTCACTTCCTAGGGCGTTGGGGAGGGAGGCTATAGAGGACAGAAAAAGTCTTTCCTACTTATTTTTCATTTTCTCATGTGTACTTCCTTGGTCTGCCAGAAGGTGGCACTCTTTGGCAGCTCTCAGTTCAATGCCTGGTGGACTGTATTTGTTGCAACACATACAGGACCAATGTGCTAGAGCTTCTTGCCTGGAGGCTAAGAGCCTTGTAATTCAAACTCTCTGAGACAGTTCTCCAGCAGTCTCTGGCAGCCCCCTCCCTTTTCTGGGCTATGAAATATTTCCACTCCCCTCTGAGTCCTCAACAATCAGTCCTGAATAGTAGATAAGGATTTTGGGAGTGTCATATATCTTTAGCCCCTTGTGGCTCCCAAGGCAAATAATGGCATAGCCCCATCCAGCCTGGAAGGGCTCCTGGGACAGAGCAGACCAAATTTGTGGGTCAGAAGCTGAGTCAGCCTTAGGCTGTGTCCCTCTCTCTCCCCTTTCCTGGGGTAGTAGATCCCTGGAGCTCCCTTTATCTGTAGTAGTAGGCCCAGAGGCCTGAGAATTCTAAAGTGTCTTTAGTGTAGGGGAGGGTGCTGGCAGCAGCAGCCGCTGGTTTCAGCTCACAGTTCTGTAGTCACAATTTCCCTCCTTTGTCCCTCTCCCCTCTGGGTGGTGTCCAGACTTCACCTGGCATCCTAAACCCTAGAAAATCTTTTTTTTAGGTTTTTTCAGCCTGTCCTCTAGCTATTTTTCTGGAGGAGAAGAGAGTCACGTGTCTTTCTAGTCTGCCCTAAAGATATTTTCAAATAAACAAAAACAGAGAATTAACCTTCAGCAGAGATATAATTTACACACACTAAAAAACCCACCCACTTAAAAATGTATAGTTCATGAGTTTTAATAAACATATACAGTCTTGCAACCATCACTTGAATCAAGATATAAAATATATCCATTGCCTTAAAAAGTACCCTTATGCAATTTGTTGGCAACATAAGCACACAGCCTGAGACAATCACTGATCTGCTTTATGTTACTATAGATTGGTTTTGCCTATTCTACAATTTCATATAAAATTAGCTAGTGGTTTGACTGCATGGTCAGGGACTTGGTAACACTGATATGCTGGAGCATGTTGTAACAGCTCTCATGCTGATTGTGTGTATCTCTTCCCAACTTCAAGTTTAGTGATATCATATTAGTAGCTTGAAATTGGCCATGGTGGGAATATTTACACATAGAAATCAGCACATTCTACATATCAGGGCTTCCCTTCTTCCCAAGAGCCATTGCTTTAAAGAAACAATATTGGAGGATTAGTGATACGGAGGTATGGGGAAGAAGTATGTGGGTGGACCTTTTATAAAGGGTCCAGAGCAGAGATTCTTAACCTTTTTGTTCCACAGATCCCTTAGCCAGTCATGTGAAAACAATGGACCCCTTACTAATTCCACTCTATACAGTGTATTACTTAATAAATATATCACACCCACACCAACACATCCCCACAAGAATAATGTTTTTTTTTAAATTTCAATTCAAGCTCACAGATCCCTTGTTAAGAACCCCTGGTCCAGAGTGAGGGAGATTTGTGTACCTTGTGACTGTTCACCAAAGGGCCTCACTGGAGAAGGGGCTCTAAATAAACAGGTGAACATGATGACTCACGATGTGGATGTCAATTAGCCTCCTTCCCCAGCCATCCTAGTGTGTAATCCATGAGTTCTTGAACAAAATGGTGGAGATAGCAAGGACAAAGTTTATGTTGGATTTCCTCTTACCAAAGCCAACTTGGCCACCATCATGGCTAGTTTCCTAATTCATCAGCAGCCTAACTAACCTTGAATGCCCCAAATCACAAATTTCAAAGTTTTATTTTTGTTTTTATTCAGCTCAAAACACTTTCTAATTTCTCTTTTTATTTCTTCTTTGACCCATGGGTTATTTAGATGTGTTATATAGTGTATTAGTCAGCCAAAGGGGTGCCTTTGCAAATATACCAATAATTGGTTGGTCTTTATAAAGGGCATTTATTTGGGGGTAGAAGCTTACAGTTACCAGACCACAAAGCATAAGTTTCTTCCCTCACCAAAGTCCACGTGTTGGAGCAAGAGAGCTGCCGGCGTTTGCCAGGGTTCAGGCTTTTTGGGTTCCTCTCTTCCCAGGGCTGCAGCTGTAGACTATCAGGCAAACAGCTCACTTGTCTTCTCCTGGGGTGTCCTCTCCAACATCAGAACTGCTTCTCAAATCTGCTCCCTCTGTCTTTGGCTTTGCCTTTTATACTTGAGACCACACCCACTGAGGGGCGGGGCTCAACGCCCTACTGACGTGGCCCAGTTAACGCCCTAATCATAACTTAATCATGCCCAGATTAACAGATCAGTTTACAAGCATGATTCAATTTATATTTTTGGAATTCATAATTACATAAAACTGCCAAACCATTACATATAGTTTCCAAATATTTGGGTATTTTCCAGATATCTTCTTGTATTGCTTTCTGGTTTAATTCTGTTGTGATCATAGAACATACATTGTATGACTCAAATCCATTTAAATTTATTCAGACTTATTTTATAGCCTAGAATATGATCTATCTTGGTAAATGTCCCATGTGCTCTGTGATGGTTTATTTCATGGTGTCCAGTTGTTTGGCTAAGTAAGTACTGGCCTGATTGTTACTGTTAGGGTATTTTGTAGATAGATTTAAAGCATTAGTCAGTTAATTGCATCTATGGCTGATTACATCTACAGTAAACAAAGGAGATTGCCTTCAGCGATGAGAAGAGTCTCCTCTTCCAAATCAGTTGGAGGCTTTAAAGCCAGAGCTGAGGATTTCAGCAGTCAGAAATAATTTCTATCTCTACTTCAGATAGACAGCTTCTGAAGAATTCAAAGTCATCTTAATCAGAGTTTCAACTTGTGGCTTCTCCTGGGGAATTCAATGTCACCTTCATCAAGTTTCCAACTTGTGGCCTGCCCTATAGAATTCAACTTACTATTGCATGAGCCAATTCCTAAAATAAATCTTTTAATATTTACATATATATTTATCAGTTCTATCAATTCTGTTTCTCTGGAAATCCCTGACTAATATATGCTCTTAAAAAGAATGTATATTCTGCTCTTGTTGGGAAGACTGCTCTATAAATGTCAGTTAAGTCAAGCTTATTGATAGTGTTGTGTTGTTAAGGTCTTGTATTTCCTACTGATTTCCTCAATAGTTCTATCAATCATTAATAGATATAGAAATCTCCAACTGTAATTATGGACCTCCCTGTTTCTCCTTGCATTTCTATTAGTTTTTGCTTCATGTATTTTGAATTTATTATTAGGTATGAAATATTTAGAGTTGTTATGCCCACTTGGTGAATTGACCCCTTTATCATTATGAAATGACCCTCTTTGCCTCTGGTAATATGCTTTTCTCTGAAATCTGTATTGTCTGATGTTGAAATAGCCACTCCAACTTTCCTTTTATTGTGATCCTCATGCTATAGCTTTCTCCATTCTTTTACTTTTTTATTTTTCCAACAATGAGAAATAAAAAGGTTTCCTTTGTTATCACCTATAAATGGTACTGAAATAACCAGTAAGCCAATTGAGGGGAAACTTACCTCTAAAACAATCCCAAAAAAACCTAAATTACAACTATATGGAACAAATAAGGCAAACAAACCAACAGAGAATAAAGAAGAAAATTGAACTGAATTCTTATCATGTCTGGTTTTAGTTTCTTAGGCTGCTTAAGCAAATACCATGAAACAGATTGGCTTAAACAATGGGAATTTATTAGTTTACAATTTTGAGGCTAAAAGAAAGTCCAAATCAAGGCATCATCAAAGCAATGTACATGGCGGCCTCCCCTGGTCTCTCTCTTCTTTTCTGGGTTTCCTTGATTTCAGCTTCTTATTTCCTATGGCTTTCTCTCTGTCTGTCTGAATTTCATTCTCTTATAATAAAGTACTCCAATAATAGGATTAAGACCTATCCTGACTGGGGTGGGACACACCTTTACTGAAGTAACCTCATCAAAATGTCCTACTTACGATGAGTTCACACCCACAGGAATGGATTGGATTTAAGAACATGCTTTTCTGGGATGCATACAGCTTCAAACCACCACACATCTCTAGGGTAGGGAGATAAAAAGAGGAGTGATTTTTAGACTATATAGCATCACATGGGAAAACACTGGCAGGTTTCACAATATAAAGTTTTAAATGGGTGTATACTTGCCTCAGAGAAAACTCAGAGGTTAGGTCAGGGCTCCATCTCTTGGAGCTTATGAAGGACTGTGCAGGTGAGCAGAAGGTGAGAGGGTGACTGGACATCAGAGGTGGTGGACACTCCGGAAGGAGGACAACTGGGTCTTGAGTGAGGGGAAGCCAACAGGGCAAGATCTGCATCCTGTGCTACTCCTGCAGATCTCAGCTCCAGACTAGCTGTGCCAAGGGTGTGGACCCAAAGGAAAACACCATCATCCAGAGGGAGGTTGGGGGCGCACAGGAAGTTCAGGCTGCTGAGGGAGGCAGCCATGTCCAGAGAATCTTGTCAGTTCAAATTGTTTTTCCCCAAATCACAACACCTGACTCTCTTCTACTGAATTTTAATTTGATTACCATATTTTTAATTTCCAAAAGCTCTTTCTTGTCCTCTGGTTCTTTCCATTTACCCACTCTTTTACTTTTAACTTACTTGTAGCTTTATATATAAGGTGGGTTTCATGTAGGCAGAACATAATTGGGTCATGCTTTTTTATCCAATCTGAAAATATCTGTCTTTTAATTGAAGTGTGTCCTGGGTTGACACTTTTGTGAACCCCAGAAAATTTTGTTCATAAGCTAACCATTCCCGTGTGTGTAAGCCTATTATATATGGGACCTTTGGCTAGATTCAGTTAAGGGACCTTTTGATTAGATTCTTTTGATTAGATTGCTTCAGTCAAGGGCCTTTGGTTAGATTGCCTGTCCCTTTGATTGGATTTAATTCAGTTGGGGTCCTTTGATTAGAGTACTTTATTTTTTTGCCAACTGATTTTTTATTTCAAATTTTTAAAGAACAATCATGCATACCATACAAGATTCCCATACATTACCCCAATCAACAACACCTTACATTGTTTTGTGACTCATTTGTTACAAATGATGAAAGAACATTGTCACAATATTACTGCTATCTGTAGTCCATAGCTTATATTTGGTGTATTTTTCCCATAAACCATCCTATTATTAACACCATGTAACAGTATTATATATTTGTTATAGTTCATGAGAGAACATTCTCACATTTGTATTAACCAGAGTCCATCATTCACCAGGGGGTGCATGCTGTTATACAGTACCCTGCCTTGTACAATCCAACCAAAGTGTACACTCAGTGGCTCTCAGTTTCATCAGAGTTATGCTGTCATCAGTTGTGCTGTCAGTACTTCAGTGAAGTGTGGCCCAGGGTAGGTCTCGGCCCTCTTGCTGGAGCCCTTTATAAACAGAGAAGAGAGGACTCCAGGATTGCCTGCAGGCACAGAGACACAGAGAAACTCCAAGAGGTGAGAGAGAGGCTGGAGGCTAGAATCAGCGGAGCAGCCGAGGCTGAAGCAATGAAGAGAGGGGAGAGACGAGCCACATGCCTGATCACCCACTGCTGGGCTCCTGAAGGAAGTGAGCCTGGAGAAGGCAAAGACCAGCCATCATTTTGCCTTGCCATGTGGCAGGACTCCAGGATTGCCAGCAGCTGACCTTTGATGAGATAGCATCCTTGATGATGCCTTGATTTGAATGTTTTACAGCCTTGGAACTGTAAGCTTCTACCCTAATAAATCCCCATTATAAAAGCCAACCCATTTCTGGTATTTTGCATTGGCGAACTTTAGCAAACTAAAACAAAGTGTTTAGAGTATTTACATTTAATGTGATTATTTATATGATTGAGTTCAATCTACCAACTTGCTGTTTGTTTTCTGTTTGTCCCATCTGTTCTTTGATCCCTTTTCCCTCTTTTTCTGCCTTCTTTGAATTAATTGAATATTGTTTATGATGTTATCTTTGTTATGGAGAAAGGTTGTGGCCACCCCTTCCCAGTACAATTCTGGGAACCGTCTCAATCTCCCCCCTTTCTTCTCAGTACAATTCTGGGAATGGTCTCCAATTGCTACAAAAGTTATGCTTGATCAATAAGAATAGAATAGAATAGTTAGAAACTGTTCCTACCTGCAGCTAACCGCAAATATCTGCTTCAGCACATTTGGAGCTTGCTTGACTTGCTGGTTGCCCCGGACAACGTGAATCAAACACAATCGCAAAGAGAGACCCCCCTGCATAGTCCTTTGTCCAAAAGTTGGTTTCAGTTCTTGCAAAAAGAGTATAAAAATAGCTAAAGCCTTGCTTCAGCACTCTCGCCTATGGAAAGGTGACGAGCCCGGCTGCTTGAATAAACGGTTCTAAAAATCAACTGGGAGCTGAGTTTTATTCTGAATAGTTACTCGCGTAACATCTTATCTCCCATCATGGCTTATTGGCTATAATTCTTCATTTTGTTTGTTTGCTCTTTAATGTCGGTTTAGAGTTTATGTTATATATATTTACCTTCAGGTGATAGTATACCACTTCAAATATACTGTGTATAAGAACTTTACCACAATATACTTCCATTTCTCCCCTTCCAGCCTTTGTACTTTGTTGTAATACATTTTACTACTATAAATGTTATAGCCCTTGTATTAGTCAGCCAAAGGGGTGCTGATGCAAAATACCAGAAATCTGTTGGTCTTTATAAAAGGTATTTATTTGGAGTAGAAGCTTATAGTTACCAGGCCATAAAGCATAAGTTTCTTCCTTCACCAAAGTCTGTTGCCATGTGTTGGAGCAAGACAGCTGCCGAAGTTTGCCAAGATTCAGTCTTCTTGGGTTCCTCTCTTCCCAGGGCTTGCCTCTCTCTGGGCTCAGGCTTGCTTTGTGCCACAAGGGCAGCTGTAAACTATCAGGCAAATGGCTTGCTTCTCTTCCCAGGGCCTTCTCTCTTTCCTCACGACCAAGCTCCTCTGTATGCTGCTTCCCAGGGCTCCAGCTCAAGACTCCGCATCATAACTCCAACTCAGAACTGCTCCAACTCTGTTCTTTGCCATGCCTTTTATATTTGATTCCCCACCCACCAAGGGCCCAGTTAATGCCCTAATCATAACTTAATCATGCCCAGATTAGCAGACCAGTTTGCAAGCATAATCCAATATCTATTTTTTGGAATCATAATTACATCAAACTGCCAAATGCTACAGCCCCCATAATACATTATTATTCTGTTTATTTAAGCAACCAATCATCTTTTAAAGAGATGTAAATAATAAAAAGCAAAGTCTTTTATATTTACCCTCATAGTTATCATTTCTGGTATATTTCATTCCTTTGTGTAGATTCATATTTCCATCTGATACTATTTTATTTCAAGGATAGTATTTGTTTTCTTCCTTGTTTCTTTCTAGCACTAATAATTTTAAGACTTTTTTTTAAAGAGGTACCAGGGATCAAAACTGAGACCTTGTAAATGGGAAGCAGGTGCTCAACCACTGAGCTACACCTGCTCGCCTAAGACTTTTTAACACATCTAGGAGTAGAGTAGTCACTTTAGTCACAAAAAGCCCTCTTGGATGAGCAGCCCTTTATCTTTTTGGAAGAAACTGAAATATTATTTTCTTCTACAGAAATAATGACATTTGAGGCAAACCTTCAAGGGCCAATATCAATTACCTTTAAAAGGATACTTCTCTGTACAGGGAGCAGCCCCTTGGTGTAAGCAGTCATGGCAGGTTCTCTTCACTGCTGTCAGCACACAAAATCAGTCATTTTTCTACATTACTGCTGATGAAAACTGCCCTCATTTATTAATTTTTTTAGGAGGTACTGGGGATCAAATCCAGGACCTCATACATGCTAAGCAGGCACTCAAACACTGAGCTACACTTGCTCCCCCCCTATTTTATGTATTTATGTATTTATTTATTGTGAAGTACCAGGGTCAGGGATTGAACCCGAGACCTCATATGTGGAAAGCCAGCGCTCAACCACTGAGCCACATCAGCTCCTCTGAATTAGGGTGTTTTTGTTTGTTTGTTCATTTGCTTGTTGTATGTTTTTTTGTTTTTAGGAGGCACCAGGAACTGAACCTGGGACCTACCATGTGGGAAGCAGGTGCTCAACAGCTTGAGCCACATCTGCTCCCCCTAATTTTTTTTTTATTACATATCTTCCCCTCCCCCCGCTGCGACGACGCGCCGAGAGTGGTCACCGCGCAGGCGTGGCTTTCCCCGCCCGTGGGCGGTCTCTGCTTCTGTTCACAGCTGGCGCTTGCTTCAGTTCCCGGGTGGCTGGCTGCGCTCCATCCGCGGGCGACCTGCCCTGCCCGTGGCGGCTCTTGCCCTGTCCGTGGCAGCTTCCCGCCCTGCCCACGGCGGCTCCGGCCCGCCCATGGCGGCTTGCCATTCCCAAGGCGGTCTGCCCGCCAGGAGAGGTCCCCGGGAGTCGAACCCAGGGCCTCCCATGTGGTATGCCGGCGCCCTATCCACTGGGCTATCGAGCCGGCCCCCCTAATTTTTTTTAAAGATTTATTTTTTATTCATTTATTTCTCCCTCCCCTCATTGTTTTGTGCTTGCTGTCTGCTCATCATTTTTTTCTATTTTTCTTTTTTTCAAGAGGCACTGGGAGCCAAACCCAGGACCTTCCAAGTGGAAAAGAGGAGCCCAATCACTTGGGCCACCTCCACTTCCCTGCTTGTTGTGTCTCTCAGTTTCCTTGTTGTGTCATCATCTTGTTGCATCGTCATCTTGTTGCATTAGCTCACCACACCAGCCCATCACATCAGCTCACGGTCTTGCTCATCTTTAGGAGGCACCCAAAACTGAACCTGGGACCTCCCATGTGGTAGGCAGGCACCCAAGGGCTTGGGTCACATCTGCTTCCCCTTAATTTATTTTTAAAGAGCGCTGAGAACATGACTTAGGGGCTTTTCTATAAGAAAACCAAATGCAAGAGTTTTAATGCACGACTTAGTAAAACCTCTTTGGGAATTAACTGATTACTTCTTTGGATCTTAGGTATATGCAAATTGAGAAAAGTGTGGGTGTAGGTCAGACCTCAAACAAAAGACACTACTTGAGTTCAACATCTTTTTTATAAATCACACTTTTAGACTAGATTATAAATATAATCAACATTTATAAAGAATATAAGCTCTGTTACAAGTTATGGAAATTTAAACCACCTTTATAAATAGGATAGTGATATACATTAAAGTCAACTAGTAAATGTTCAGAAGAATGAATTAAATTCTAAAGACTTCTAGATGAGACTTCAATAGTTCAGTGTACCATTGATTGTACACTTTGGATAAATTGTATGATTAATATGTATCAATAAAAATATATAAATATATTTAAAAATAAAAACAATAGCAGGGAGCAGATGTGGCTCAAGCGGTTGAATGCCTGCTTCCCACATGGGAGGTCCTGGGATCATCCCTGGTGCCTCCTAAAAAAAAACAAAAGGTCCCAGTTTCAATCCCCAGCCCCTGGTTCCTCAAAAAAAATTTTTTTTAAGTAAACAATAGCTATTTTTTAAAAAAGCAAACCTAAGTATTTCCACTGTTTTTCCACTAGCTTGCCAACTTAGTTTAGTATTTTAACAAAGAGAATTTTACTTCGGGGGCAAGTAAAACTTTCTCTCTTTCTTTGTTGCCTTAGATCATTAATTTCCAAACCTGGTAAGGCATAAGCTTTCGAATGGATTCCATGTCCTATCCCTGGGGATTCTGATTTAATAAGTCAGGGACAAAGCTCATGAAACTGCATTTTTAAAAGCTCCACAGGTACTTTTGATGCACAGTCAACTGGGAATCACTGTTCTAGAGAACAACTTTCAGGTCAGTTGTAACCTCTGAGGTCTATTCAGTTTGCCTGAATATGAGCTGAAAAAACATATACTTTGATAACACTGAATGTAACAACTTGATGGTTGGCAATTGACATCTCTGGATCTCAATTTCTTCATAATAAGAAAGGGCTTGGCTCGATGACTCCTGTGGCCCTCTCCCATGTCATGGCTCCATATGCACTTAGAACAGTGCCAAACAAAAGGTCATGAGGCAGGCATACACGCAAAAAAAGTATTAAACGAGAAAGACCATGGTGGGGGGAGGGTTGACAAAAGTGGTTACTTTACAAAAAGATGAATAGGTTTGTCCAGGGAAGAAAGGAGAAAGGAAAGGTAGAAGAGGAAAAATTACAAGCAGCCTGCAGAAGTAAGAGTGAAGGCATCCCAAAACAAGGGGGAGGGGAGAGGAGGAAATGCCAGAATCTGAAAGATGTTTATGTGAAGAGGCTGAATAATAAGGCCAAGAAGGTTGGGGGAAATCTTATAATAGGAACCACAAAGATGGGAGAACCTAGAAATGATATTAAAAAAAAAAAAGAAAGATAGTAGGCTCGTATAAAACATATAAGATTAACACACAGTGTTACATGTAGATAAAACTGTGCAGTAAATAGATTAAAGGAGCTGCAAGTTCATGGTTTAGGAAGATGTGTTATTGCAAAAAGATAAGCAAATGTGATAGAAATGACAATCTGAAAGTTAAGTGAATTTCTTCTGATTATTTTGTTAAGCAATGGCTAAATGAAATAAATGTTTGATGATGAATTGTATAAAAATAGAGAAGGCTGACTATTTAGAGAATTAGGAAACTGTAGAAATTAGGTTGAAAATCTTATCTACAAAGGAAAAATTAAATGTTTTTACAAAGGATTATTTTATGGTAACTATAAAAGAAAACTTGCAATTAAAAAAATATATAAAAATGTAAAAATCTATAAACTTTTAACAAGAAAATAAAGAAGAAAAGTTCTATGAACTCGGGTTTTGAAAAGATTTTTTTAAACAGGACACAAAAAATAAATATTAAAAGAAAATTTATAATAAATTGGACATCACAGAGCTAAAAACATTCGTTCTTCAAAAGACTGTTATGCAGAGGTAGAAAGGAAAACTCACAAATACGGAGAAACTAAACAACACATCCTCAACCAACCAATGGGTTAAAGAAGAAATCATAAAGAGAATTAGGAAATATCTTGAGGTGACTAAAAACAAAACCACAGCATACCAAAACTTATAAGATGCAGCAAAGGCAGTGCTGAGAACAAATTTATAGCTCTAAACGCTTACGTGAAGAAGAAAGAAAGACTTGGCGTTCCAGCCCAGGGAGCTGCAGACCCATCTTGGGCAAGTCTAGCGACTTCCGCTAAGAGTGGAACAGCAGCGGCCGCCCCTCTCTAGAGACAACCAGATCACTGCTTCCCACAGCCTCGGACAGAGCTGTGTGGCCCAGTGTGTCTTCCTCCATCATATGCTGGCCTTGGCAAAGCTGCCAGAGATATTTTCAACAGGGGACTTGGTTTTGGGTTGGTGAAACTGGATGTGAAAACAAAGTCCAGCAGTGGCGTGAAATTCTCAACATCTGGTTCATCTAATAGACACTGGTAAAGCTACGGGGACCTTGGAGACCAAATACAGTGGGTGTGAGTAAGGTCTCACTTTCACAGAAAAATGGAACACTGAAAACATTCTGGGAACAGAAATCACAATGGAAGACCAAATTTGTCAAGGTTTGAAACTGACATTTGATACCACCTTCTCACCAAACACAGGAAGGAAAAGTGGTCAAATCAAGTCTTCTTACAAGAGGGAGTGTATAAACTTTGGCTGTGATGTTGACTTTGCTTTGCTGAACCTGCAAGGCACGGTTCAGCCCTCTTTGGTTATGAGGGCTGACTTCCGGTTACCAGGTGATCTTTGACAGTGCCAAATCAAAGCTGACCAGGAATAACTTTGCAGTGAGCTACAGGCCTGGAGACTTCCAGCTACACACTAATGTCAAAGATGGGACAGGGAAGCAGATGTGGCTCAAGTGACTGGGCTCCCGTCTACCACATAGGAGTCAGGGTTTGATTCCCCGGGCCGCCTGGTGAAAAGCAAGCTGCTCCGCGGCAAGCTGACCCAAGCAGCAAGCTGGCCCACGTGGAGTGCTGGCCCACACCGAGTGCTGGCCCACACGGAGAGCTGGCAGAGCAAGATGATGCAACAAAAGGAGACACAGAAGAGAGACAGAGACCCAGCAAATCAGGGAGCTGAGGTAGCACAAGAGACTGAGCAACCTCTCTCCGCTCCAGAAGGTCCCAGGATTGGTTCCTGGTGCCACCTA
>PVKH010005541.1:5449-22099 GCA_004027955.1 Chaetophractus vellerosus | reverse complement strand
TATTTATAATTGTTATATCTTCTTATTGAGGTGATGACCCCTTTGTCAGTATATAGTGACCTCCTTTGTCTCTCATAACAGTTTTAACTTAAAGTCTATTTTATCTGGTATTAGTATAGCTACCTCAGCTCTCTTGGTTACTGCTTGCATGGCATATTATTTTCCATCCTTTCACTTTCAACCTACTTATGTCTTTGAACTTAAGGTGAATCTCTTGTAAATAGCATATAGTTGGGCCTTTAAAAAAATCCTTTCTGCCAATCTCTGTGTTTTGACTGGAGAGTCTAACCCATTTACATTTAAAGTGACTACTGACAAGGCAGGACTTTTGTGACAGTTTGAAGTTCTTTTATGAATCCCAAAAAGAAAAAGGTTATGCTTTTTTTAACTAACCCATTCTTGTGGGTGTGAAATGCGTTTGATTGGACTTAGAGAGGCGTGAGCCAGCTTGGGTCTCTGCCCTTTTCTTGGGTCTGATATAAACAGAGACACACAGGAAAAGGGAACTCTGCCTTTCATATTTATTTGATTTTTTTTTTATATTGGACTAAATTGAGTCCCTTCTCATTTCTTTCTTGATATGTTTTTATATATTTTCTTTGTGGTTAACACAGGGTTAAAATTTAACAGCATAAATATATAGCAGTCGTATTTATTTTGATACCAACTTGACTTCAGTAGCATGTGTCTGCGTACAGTTCTCTTCAAATGTATTATGTTTGTTCTCTGAGCTGCTTGGACGTGCATATTTACATCCTTTGCCAAGTTGTAGATGTTTTCTGTAATTATTTTTTTTTTGAATATTCCTTCTGTGCCTTTCTCTCTCCATTTCTCCCTCTGGGACTCCCATAATGTTTATGTTGTTACACTTGAGGTTGTCCCACAAGTCTCTTAGGCTAGTTTTACTTTTTATAATGCCTTTTGCTTTATGCTCCTCAGCCTGACTCATTTCGATTGCCTTGTTTTGAGCTCACTGATTGTTTTTATTATGTCAGCTCTATCTGCTGTTGAAACTCCTGGGAATTCTCATTTCAGTTATTGTGGTCTTCACCTCCAGTAGTTCTGCTTGGATCTTTTTTTATATTTCTTTTTTTTAAATTGAGATATTCTTGTTCATTCATTGTCTCCCTGATATCCTTTAGTTCATTCTCTCTTTTCCTTCATCTCCTTGAGCATATTAAAGATCAGTTTTTCAAAGTCTGTGTCCTGTATGTCCCCAGTCTGGTCTTCACTGATGTTTTCTGCATTTTTTCCTCTTCCTTTGGATGGGCCACCATTTTCTGCTTCTTTGTCTTGTAGGCTTTTGTTGCACACTGTACTTTTAAAAATTTTAAATGTTAATTCCTGGATTTAGTCCCTGAGCTGTCTGTTTCTTGAGTTGGTACCCAAGGATTTTGTCCCTGAGCTGTTTGCCCCCCAAAACCAAACAGACCACTGCAAATAAACAAACAGAACCACGTTGCACTGGCTTTGCATTGCCGGGTGCTCTCCCTTGGTGTTCAGCCCTCTCACCGTGAAGGGCAGTCCAGGGCGGATGCAAAGTGCAGGGCTTCCCTGCCTTTTCTAGCCTGTGCCTTGTCCTGGGCTTGTGCTTGCTAGTGGCCTTAGGGATCCCCTTTACAGGAATTTGAATATTCCCTCTACTCCCTAGGAAGCAGAGCTTCCCTCTCTCCCAGGTGCTCCCCTTCAGGTAAGCCTTTGCCTTTGCCCTGCCTTTGCGGTCCCAGGCTGCTTTTGCCTGGAAGGTAAATTATGGCAGTAGGGGCAAGCCAGAGAGGAGCTTCCTCCTTCAGTCTTTCCCAACTGGAAGGAAAGTAGGGATCCACAAAGAGAGTGCTGGCCGGCCCCAAGCTGCCCTGGGAGTGAGGTGAGGGAGGTGCCACGAGCTTCTCCAGTGGCTCTTTGAAGCATTTTCTTGATTCCCTATTCGTCCAGTAAATGCAACCCTTTAACTGTTTTCTGTAGGGTTTTTAAACCACTAATGGGTCTTTTTAAAATATCCCAGAATTTGGAACAAGTGCCAGGGAATAAACACCAAACATAACAGCATATAGGGCTCTGAAGTGTATTATGTGAACCAACTTTTCATTTGTCTCATTAAAACTATCTTTTATCCAATTTAGGCAAAGATTATGGCAAGATATGACACCTGTCATAGAAATGGTTCATAAAATGGGAGTGGTTGTACTTCTGAATCTTGTTCACATCACCTTCTGTGCGTATTTATATATACAAAGATGTCCTGATTTTGATCCTTGAGAGGTTACCAGCGGATGGTCCCAAGTTTAAAGAGAAACACACATGGAAAACTTGTCCGCGCAACTAGTCCTGTCATTAATAGAAATATATCCTATTCATTTGCTAAACAGGTTAGAAAATAGCACATTATGTGCAATTAAAATAAAGAAAAAAATTAACCCAAGTTCTTCTTTTTTTTTAATTTATTTTATTTATTGCCCCACTCACCCCATTGTTTGTGTTTGCTGTCTGCTCTGTGTCTGTTGTGTGCTCTCTGTGTCTGCTTTTCTTCTTTTTAGGAGGCACCGAGAACAGAACCTGGACCTTCCCATGTGGGAGGGAGGTGCCCAATCTCTTGACCCACCTCCACTTCCTGCTTGTTGTTTGTCATTGTGTTTCTTCATTGTGTCTCCTCATTGCATCATCTTGTTGATGACAACTCACTCTCTTGCTCATCATCTTTAGGAGACACAGGGAACCGAAACCAGGATCTCCCACATGATAGGTGGGCACCCAGTTGCTTGAACCACATCTGGTTCCCTAAGCCAAATTCTTGCATGCATAAATGTGTGTTTTAAAGTTTCATAGCAAACTTCCAAGTGAGGATTTTCCCATATTTTAAAATAAGGTAATATTGAACATACCTTATAATGAACTTTTACATTTGAGTTCCTTTTCTTGTAAATATAGTTGCAAACACTGACTTGCAGGCTCTCTCTTTTCAAAAGTTCTCTCTTAACACATACTCGTTCTGGGATGGGTCTAGACCAGGGGTTGTTAACAAGGGTTCCATGAGCTTGAATTTAAATTCAAAAAAACATTTTTCTTGTGGGGACGTGTGGGTGTGATGTATTTATTAAATAATACATGGTGTAGTGTGGACTTAGTAAGGGGTCCGTGGTTTTCACCTGACTGGCAAAGAAGTCCGTGGAACAGAAAAGGTTAAGGACCCCTGGTCTAGACAGTTTGGTGCACTAAGGCAGCGTCTCTCAGGAAGACACCTGAGCAGGAAGGCTTGACCTCCCCACCACCTCCCTGACTTTTTTCTTAGCTTGAGGTTTTAATGTAAAAATATAAAGTCTTGTAAGGTCTTAAAAAAATCCTTTCACAAAATAAGGCAGCTTTAACCTGTAAAAACATTAGTTCTTTGTCAGAGGTTATGTTTTTTGTCCTCGTGCTGTAACCAGCTGTCAGCATCTTCTTTAGAGATCAGTTTTTTCTTCTAACGCACCTGCGTGCAGCTCGTTGGCTGTCCAGGTGTGGCTCACAGCCTACATGTGTAACTCTGCCCACAGGAGCACCACTGTCGTTTCCCACGCCTGAGCATGCTGAGCTCATCCCAGGGACTTCCGCGCCAGCAGCCTGCACCAGGGACCGGGATTGAGGACCTCACTGCTGCCTGCAGCGAGGCCAGGCGATGGGCTGTGGTAGCTGCTGCACCCAGAGTGAAACTCACCGGTAGTTGCCCCAATTTACCAGCATTTCCCCCTGCTCTCCCCTGGATGCTGCAGTGTTCTGCTAGACTCCAGAGTTTCAGGATAGTGATTCATTTGCTCGCTGCCTGTTTAATAGTTGTGGTGGAGGGACTGAATTCTGGAGCCTGCTGCTGCTCTGTCTGCCCACAGTACCCTACCTCAGATGCTCTTGATGCAAGTGTTTGGCAGACCACACTTAGGAAACACATTTCAAAGACTTAGCTGTGATAACTGCTTAAGAGGGGGCATTACAACAAGGGCAGTGTTATGGGAGAAAATTTTCATTCAAGGAGATCATGATAACCCAACCTTTTTTTTTAAACGTAGCAGGGACCAGAGATTGAACCCAGGACCTCATATGTGGGAAGCCAGAGCCCAACAACTGAGCCACATAGGCTTCCCTGAGTTGGTTTTTTCATTTGTTTTGCTTGTGGTTTGTTTCTGTTTTTTCAGGACACACAGGGGATCAAACCTGGGGCCTCCCGTGTGGGAGGCAGGCGCTCAACGGCCTGAGCCACATCCACTCCCCATAACCCAATCATTCATTAATGGTCTCCTTTTATAAACTGCTTTAGAGAATTAACAATTAAGAAAACTCTAACCAGAATTTTCACTTCTCAGCATAACCTGAAGTTCTCTGTGCAGACAAGTTGGAGAAATTGCAGGTTCAGTTTCAGACACTACAATCAAGTGTATATCATAATAGAGCAAGTCACACAAACTTTTTTGGTTTCCAGTGCATATAAAAGTTATTTTTACACCATAATATCGTCTATGAAGTGTGCAATAGCATTGTGTTACAAAATGTGACAGAGACATGCACTGAGCCCAGGCTGTCAGAAAAATGGTGCCGGTAGACTTGCTGAATGTAGTGTTGAAGAAAAGGTTTGAATTTGAAAATACTACATTCAGCTTTAATTCATTTTACATTTGCAGACCGTCTTGGGATTGTCAAACTCTGTACAATATTACATGTAATATACTCTGTTTTTGAGTTTTAATCTTATTTTCACACAAATATGTTGTACTAGGAATACATCAAGGATATGTGATAATAGGGGTTTTGAATGTATGGATATTGAGTAAAGTGATCAAAAAGAAGATTGAGTCAAGTGCTAGTATCATGTAGAAAGTAAGAGATTCTTCCTCAAGTCCATACTTCTCCTAACAAGGATGAGTAAAATCACCAGATTGCAAGCATATTCTACTTGAAGAGGCATCACTGTAACAAAATGAACCTCAGTACTGGAGTGCCCCTCTTCACACGTTCTGGAAGTGATCTCAGGGCTTTAAAAAACCTCTGTGTGCCAGTGGCTCCCAGGTTTCTTTCTCTTCCAGATCTTTCCTCTGATCTCTAAATTTGTGCACCTTTTTACTTGGTGTCTCTACTCAGATGTCTAATAGACATCACATACTTTTCATGACCTCAGTGAACCCCAACACTATTCCACCCATAGTCTTCCCCTCAGTTGGTGGCAGCTCCACCCTTCCAGCTCTGCCAAAAATATATACCTGGGGGCCAGCTGTATAGCCCAGTGGATAGGGCACCAGTACACCACATGGGAGGCCCTGGGTTCAGTTCCCGGGGGCCTCTCCGAGCGGGGCAGACTGCCTTGAGGGGGCAAGCTGCCGTGGGTGGGGTGGAGCTGCCGTGGGCAGGGCAAAAAGCCGCCACGGGCAGGGCAAAGCCGCTATGGGCAAGGCAAGTCACCCACGAGCAGAACGGAGCCGCCCGCGAGCAGAGCAGAGTTGCCCGCCAGCGGGGCAAGCCGCCCGCGACTGGACAAGGCCACCGCTCACCAGTGAGCTGACTTGGCGCGTCGCCGCAACAGGAGGAGACAAAGCAGACACAGAAGAACGCAAAAATGAACACAGCAAGAACAAGCAGAAGGGGGGGAGGATATGTAAAAAATATATATATATATCTGGACCACGTTTCATCGCCTCCTCTACCAGTCAGGTCCAAGCCCCCATCAACTTGCCCCTGGTTTGCTGCCATGATTTGTTTCCTTGCTTCAGCCCTTGCTTCCTTCCCTCTTTCTTAACACAGTAAGTGGAGCGAACCCTTTAGGTGATGTCCCTCCGCTGCTCCGAGCCCTGTGAGTTCCTCCTGTTCGGTTCTGAGTGAAGCTGGGTCCGCGCTCTGGCCCCCACGACCCACCAGGCCTCGCCGCCTCCGACGTCCCCTCCCGCTGTATTACAGCCACTGTGGCTTCTTTGCCCTTCTGTGGACGTTCCCGTCACAGCCCCCCCTGCGTCTTTGCACTGGCCGTTTCCTCTGTCTCCCCCCCCCCCCCCCCCCGCCAGCTCCTTCACCCCTTCAAGCCTTTCTTTACTTAAATGCCATCTGCTCAGCGAGGCCTGGTGTGGCTGCTCCCTTCAAAGCTGCGGCTCGCCCGGCGCTGCTCGTCTTGCTTACCATGCCCTGCTCCCCGCAGTTGTTGGCAGCTTTCGAGAACACTGTGTCTTTTGTTCATTGCCCCATTGTTAGAATGTCAGTTTCACGAGGAGGCAGAAATGTTTGCTTTTTTCACCAATGTATTGCAAGCCCTTACAACAGTGCCTGGCACATAGTAGGTCATCAGTAGACGTTTGTTGACTTCATTGAATCACAGAATAAGTCTGAGGGACTAAAGCTATTAAACACAACAGACTGGATGGTCCTATACTGAAAAACAGTGCAATCTATAGTGGATTTGTTCCAGTTATCTAATACTGTGTAACAAACCCTCTACCTCCTCCCGCCCCCTCACTCCCCATTTTGTGGCTAAAACTATATTCTCTCTCACAGTTTAGGGGTTGACTGGCTCAGCTGGGCAGTTCTCACTTGGACTCCCTTATATGAACAGTCAGGTGGTAGCTGAGGCTGGAGCGACCTGAGGACTCCTTCATGTGACCCGGCTAGGGGGGCGGAAGGCTGAGGACTGGTCAGGCATCTTTCTCCAAGTGGCATTTCCACTCAGGCTCCCTCACAGCCTGAGGACAGGCTTGATTTCTTACATGGCAGCAGGTGCCCACGGAGCAAGTGCTTCAGAAAGCCCAGGTGACTGTGGAGAGATGCTCGTTCCAGCCTTGCAGTGATGAACAGTGCCCCACACTCATCCTCAGCTTATTCTCTGATTTTTACTATTACATGTATCTACTCGCTCGTGTAAGTAAGGCTACTGATTACAGGTGGATTCCTACTTTCGTTTGCTTATCTTTTTTTCCTTGATATAAATACCTTATTGACAAACTTGAGAAGAATTCTGCTTTCTTCTTCGGAGTGAATTCTGCCACCACCTAATGTGGATCTCTTTAGCAGCGTGATGCAATGTAGGTTTTCCAAACCCATGCCCACTTGTTGGAAGGAAAGTCATGAAAAAGGCATTCAGAGTTAGCCATGTGTAGCTGTTGTTCTTACAAAGTAGCATTCCGTGAATTTGCCTGTGAACATTCATAAATAAAGAACTGATGGGTCCTCTTGAGATTGTTTCCTAATTTTATGCCACAGCATTAGTTCTGTTTGTACTTAGTACAATCAGAGTACGTAACAACCCTGGAGTAACTGGTCTTTCTTCCACTTGTTTCCCTTGGCTGTAGGCAAGAAATATAGCTAATTTCTCTGTTTGCGTGTGTGTGCGTGCGCACACGCACACTCTTTAATAGCTTAGTGTAATAGAAGGACCACTGCAAAAACAGTCAGATGGCCTGGCTTTTAGTTTTCTAGCTTACTGTATAATCCTGGACTATTCATTTCACTTAACCTTCACTATCCCACCTTCTTCAGCGAGTATAAGAATAAAATGAAATAAAGTGCTTTAAAAAGAGTAAACCTCATTCAAGAAAGTTATTTCTATAATGGAAAGAAGATATTTTTACTTCCCCCACAGTCTTGGATAGATTAAAGATTTTGGAAATCTTTAAGTTGTGCTGAAAACCTTAGATGAGAGTATGGTAGACTATTCTATACCTACTAATAAACACTGTAGGACAAATGATAGGCCCAATCCTCCACCCTCATTCCTTTGATTTCATATTTGTTGTTTTCACTTTTTTCCAGATGAATGTCCTTTTTCTGCTTCCTCCTCCTACCACCCAACATGCACATTTCTTTTGTCTCCATAGGGAGCTACCATTAAGAAGGATGAGCAGACTGGGGCCATTGTTGTGGCTCGGATCATGAGAGGAGGAGCTGCAGATAGAAGCGGTAAGAGTTTAGAAGTTAAATGGAGACAAGTTGTGTTGCATTTTGCATGTAACATTTCCCATATTTAATAAAGAAAATAACAATCTTTTGATATAATATAGGAAGAGAAGGCATAAGATAATCTCCTGCATGTTGAAATGTAGGAGCCCGTTTAAATGAGAGATAAATCTCGCTGTACTTTACTATCTTAGTTTATAAGAGGCTTCCAAAGTTAGATTGACTTGTTTCAGTGTTTCTGATTTGAAAAGCACTATTAAAAGCACGTAACCTTTCAAAGAAAATAAAAAAGCATTTACAAGAAATTGATGATGTGTATTTCTAGACAAAGGACAAGATGCTGTCACATCTTTGCCAGCATTATGTTGTCTTTGATTTATTGCTAAATAGAGGTGCAGATTCTGACACCTGAAAAGCATGCATATCTCCAAATCCTTAAATGTATTTTTTTAAAAACCCTAACACTGCTTTAATTATGAAAACAATGGCAGATTACAATTCCTTTTATGTATTTTTGTGCTAACTTCAAAAAATTTGCTTTTTCTCAGGTCTTATTCACGTTGGTGATGAACTAAGGGAAGTGAATGGGATACTGGTAGAGGATAAAAGGCCTGAGGAAATAATACAGATTTTGGTAAGCTATGGATTGATTTTAAAACTGCAGTAAAAATAAAATTGAATCACTATGTTTCAGACTTGATCAGGAATACAGAATTTGAATTTAAAAGGTTAGGCTTTGAATCCTGGCTTCATCTCTTAATACCCATGTTTGTGGAAAATATTGTAATCTGTTTGTGCCTCTGTTTTCATTTACAAAATGTAAATAATCAGAGGCAAATACCTCCCTGGAGTGTTTTGAGGGTTCACCGAGGTCATTAGGTCAAGGTTTAGTACAGGACCTATCCCTAATTGGGACTTAATAGATGGTTCCTCCTCTGGCTGGTGATGCATTTATCTTCCTCCTCCCCCTCCCATCCGCACAGCCACGCCACAGGCTGTAGATTCAGGTGTAGAAATGTGTGAAACCGATCTGGATGTCTTAGGAAATCTGAAACTGAACGACATCATTTTAGGCCTTGACAGTGTTAATTCTAAAGTTCATTTGTAAGACTCAGATGAAGGAAGACAGTCTCTATTAGGAAAGAAAACACACTATAAACCTATAGGAACAAAAAGGGAGTTGAGGGTTTGAAAAAAAGACCCATGTATGCATGAAAATTTAGTGTGTGAGCAAAATGGCATTTTAAATCCATGGGAAAATGATGGATTCATTTCATAAATAGTATTGGATTAATTGGTGATTTGTTTAGAAAAAATATTCAGTTCCTATTTTACACCATATGCAAAAAATAAATTCCCAACAAATTAAATATTTAAGTGTAAAGAATCATAGAAATAGATTACAATAAAATGTAATAGGCAGTTATTATAATTATAGGGTAGGGAAAGCCTTTTTAAACTTGATGTGAAGTTCAAATAGAAAAGTAAAAATATTTTCAATATATGTGATAGAAGGCTGATATTTAATATATAAAGAGTTTATAGGACTCAACCAAGAAAGAAAAACATTTACAGAAAAATCGACAAACTGTATGCACAGATAAAAGAAAACGTGATGCCTGAAAAGCATTGAATTGTTGGGGATTTAAAAGTTTGATGATGCCTAGAGTTAGACTCTAGGGAAATAGATATGTTGATTTACATTTTGGTGGTATGCTAAAACAATAGAACTTTTGGAGCGAGCCGCCTGAAACTATCAGAATTTTAAATGTGTATACTCTAATAAATTCAATTGCTGGAAGTTAATCCTAAGGAAATAATTTGATGAGTAGGAAAAAGAGTGTGTATAAACAAAATAGATCTTAAATATTTGGAAACTATTAAAAGGGTTGCATTGATTGAATAGCTTATCACTTTATTCATGTGATAGATTACTCTGAAGCAATTATAGTGGGTGAGATAGACCTATATGACTTGACTGTAATTGTGATAATAACAATTGCTAGCATTTACTGAGCACTCTTGCTTGAATGACACTGTTCCTAAGGGCTTTGCATATATTTTAAAAAAGTAGACTGGGAGGGGTTTATAGAGAAGACTTGCTTTCTCTCTACCTATGCATTTCAGCAATATATGAATATATATAAATATTACATGGATATATGTTCATATATGTGAACATGTGAATTCTTAAGATTTATGGATTTCTTTTACAATAAGCAATAACACCAATACTGCCATTTTGAAATAAATCACTCCTTTATCACATTCTGATATTCCTGCTACTAACACTCTGTTCCATTTACGCGGTCGCGGTCGTGGTTCGTGGTGTGCCGGAGCTGCTGCCGCCTCCGGTGCAGCAACTCCCGCTCTGCTCGCAGGGACTTGACACTGACATTGAAATTGGCAGTGGTGGGAAGACTTGGACCATGGAAACTGGCCAACAGTATCAATCAGGACCTTTTGCTTTTTGTCATGGAGACCTGGTTTCTCAGCGCAGGCTGTTAGTGAGCTCAGAGGGGGGGTCCAGTCTTCCCTCCGCCGTCCTCCCTGACTATCTCCCCATCTTCTTCTTCTCTTCCTCCTCCCCTCCCACCCTCATTCTGCTTACCTATGCACCAGGTAGTCAGTGCTGTCACACAGCACACAGTTAGGCAGTCTAGCAGTCATAATAGTCACCTAAGTTATTTGCATTTGATTATGACACACGCCAAGGGGAGACCGCCCTTGTCTGAGATGGTCAGCTGAGAATTAGGGGTGGTACTTTTGCTTGTTTTAATGTGATTAGAATAGATACTGAATCTTTTCATCTTTTAATTCATGCATTAACTTTTCTGTTTTACTTACCAAATACGCATTGAAACAAATAGACTTGTACATTTATAACCACGTTACTGACAGGATGGGCATTTTGTCCTAAAAACACAGATGCTGCTTAAATGGTATGGCCAAAACTACACATCAGCTTGGCAGTAACCAGTTTTCATAAAACTTGGTTGTTCATTTTACCAACTGTCTCTTTTAGTCATTTAACGTTGTCTTTATTTAAGCCTGATGCATATTTTGTGCTTCTGTTTTGAAGTAACTTGCGTGAAACGGAATATATTCTGACACTTTAAGAGTGCACAGGAAGTAAAAGTGAATTCTTTGTAGTTAATTTGACAACTTCAGTGTTTTCTCTTGTTATAGGGATTTCTATATAAAACAGTTTCCCCAGTTTGATCTAAGAGTAGCAACCTGGAGCTTGTTACTTTGCAGATACATTTTGTTTCCTATGTATTTTACTTTACTCTTGGTACCAGAAGTTTTCTTACAGCTCCTTCTTTTCCCTGATACTAGGCACAATCTCAGGGAGCAATTACATTTAAGATTATACCCAGCATCAAAGAGGAAACACCATCTAAGGAAGGCAAGGTAATCATCACTTAAAAAGATGGGGTGGAGCACTGAGGGCATGTCATGGTTTTTCACATAATAATAGGCACTCCATCACAATAAATTTAATATTCTCATTTATAAGAATTGTTACTTCTTAAATCAGAATTAGAATATGGACCATTTCACACATTTACTTTTGGTATTCTTACACAAAACTCTTCCAGGTGTTTATCAAAGCCCTCTTTGACTATGATCCTCATGAGGATAAAGCAATTCCCTGTAAAGAAGCTGGACTGTCCTTCAAAAAGGGAGATATACTTCAGATCATGAGCCAAGATGATGCAACATGGTGGCAAGCAAAGCATGAAGGTGATGCCAACCCCAGAGCAGGCTTGATTCCCTCGAAGCACTTCCAGGAAAGGTGAGCTACTGGCATTTCTTAAACTGAACTGCCCTTCTCTGCAAAATCTCATTCCAGCATGGTTGTGATAAAATTTGCCGTAGATCCCTTTATCCCGTGGGTTTGGATTTCTATTTTGTCTAATGAAATGCGACTAATGACCAAAAATAATATGACAATACCTGTCTGGGCTTTTGTTAGAAAGCAGATGGAAAACAGCGCATTCAGATCTGAAGCTGTACTGATGTGAAAGGTGGAAAAGTGAGTTGTAATTTGGGGAGGGGGGTTATAAAATTGTGCAAGTAGAGGATTTATTTCTTAATTTGAATAGATGACATTGTGTTCATTTGCCCCCTAACGTTGAGGGTTTCCTAAGACTTTTGCTGTTTTGGTGGTGGTAGTATCAGGTGGCTGCTGAAAACTGACAGGTGCGTTGACCTTCTTTCCCCCAGGAGACTGGCTCTGAGACGCCCAGAAACTGTCATTCAGCCCCGGAAAGTTTCCAACCGGAAATCATGTGAGTTTGTTAATGAGAAAGCGGAGAAACCAAATCCTGCTATTTACTTTTGACTAGGAAAGCAGGTGCCCGTGGTAGAAAAAGAGGTCACATTACCTTGCAGTTGCTTTTTAATCATCATTTCGCAGGAATCAAACAAATGAGAAATGCATGATGATATTGATGTGAGTCTTTCGAAGAATTGGAGGTGATTGGGTTGGTTATAATTAACCAATGAGTCACTGATTAAGAAAATGACGAGTAACTACTACTCTCCTCAGTTTCTGCATTTAGGTATTTTATAAACATAACCTAAAATGCACCTTTTATTTCTTCAAAGCCAGGAGGTTTGGGATAGATATGTTTTGTTTGGTAAATATTAGAGAGAAAAACTCTGGGACTTTTTTTTATGCCCGGAACAATTGTTCTTGTTCTTCTTAATTCTTTTCTTACTCCCAAGTCATAGCCCTTTAACCTGCATGCTTGGGGTTATCACCAGACCAGAGAGAAAGAAAATGAGAGGAAGAAAAAGGGTGATGTAGGACTACGGAAAAGATAGTGTAGATTTAGTGCTTTTTCTTTTTCTTTCAGCCTACCCTTCTCTCAGCTTTTCTTCACTTCCCACTTCCCACCCTGCTCAAGCCTCCATCTCATAAACTTCTTACTTCATCTTCCCGAAACAGTTCGTGATTCCAAGTATTTTTTTTTTTTAGGAGGGCAAAAGACAGCCCTTTGTTTTTAGCAATAGAGGTTGTACATTAAAGGTGAAATGAGCAAATAAATGGCCCTGGAATTTCACAACAACATCTGTTTTTAGTATTGTTGCATTTTTCACATCTCCTGTTATTTCTGTCAGTTTGTAGAAGCTTATAACCCAGGAATCGCATTATAAGAGAGCCAAACTGCAGTCGAGTATAAATCTTACAAACAAGCTAATGCTTGAAGTGGAGCATTGATTCAAAAGCCTGCTTGTTCCTCCTACCTTAAGTCTGGGCAGAAGGGAAAAACACTTGTCATAGCATGCCACATGTGTTATGACATCCGAAAGCTTACGGTTTGACCAGGATGTTATGTTGTTCCTAAATGTGATGACTCTTGACTGGAAACCCTTCCAGCTGAGAGCAACTTTGAGGCATCCACCTTACTTGCTCTTTGAGGGATTTTTAGGTTTGGGACTTATGCATTTCTAATATATTTGGTGTGTGTGAGATGATAAAATATGTTGTAACTAAAAAATGAAAATAAATATTAAAATCTGAGTTCATATCCAAATTTGTTTGAGGAATAGGAAATTTAGGAATTTAAAATTTGATATAATTATGATTTTTCATTCATTTTAAAATATTGATAAATGAATGTGTTTCTTTAAACAATTACATAAAGTGGATAGATTGTCTTTTCAGTAGTGCTCCCAAAACTAGTTTTGGTATTTATGTGTTTGAGAGTGAGAGGATGTGTGCACACACGTACGGCCGTGTGTGCATGTTTGCACGTGTGTGTGTGTGTGTGTATAGAAGCATTGATTGTAATGGAGGCTTTCTGTCTGTTAATCCCGTTTATGTAAATAATTCAAAGTTCTAATTTCAGAAATATTTATTCTAGGAATTATCTTTACTGAAATATCCTCATTTTGGATGTTTTGCTATCTTTGCTTTCTTTTTCTGCCTCTAGAATACCATTCAGTAATGTTAACTGATCTTTCCTTCCTTCATTTCTTCCTTCTGTCCTTGCCAACTTTTTTTTTCTTTTTGACTAGATTTTAATTTGCTGAGATATGTAGTATTTTTTCTCACTATATACATGTTTATTTTTTAAATAATTGTGGTCAAGTTTATCCAAAGTAAATCACCAATGTATGGTAATTGTGACTTTGTTCAGAGAGACAGTATTTTTCTATGAAAATTAAATAGAGAGCCTGTATCTTCATTCTCAAAGAATTGAAATTCTAATTGGAATTTCCTTGAATGTTGTCTCATAAGCCCCTGAACTCTAATGTTATGGAGAAATCGTGCTGGTTCTTTAAAAATTTTGATGGCATTTAAAAGCACTTTATTTTGTAACTTAACATATGTGATAGTGCTCCTTTATAAAATTGTCTCGTATGTGCCATCTGACTCACTACTTCCTGATTTAAACATTTCCACACAGATTTTTGGAATAGGAAGTTCATGTTACCATGGCTTTTGCTAAATCATAGAATAATGCTATGAAGGAAAACAGAAAGTTGATATGAAATCTTTTCTTTTAAGACTTTGAATTTAATTTATAGGATAGATTTTTAAACTGTGTGATTTGTTGTAAAGTTTCTAAAAGAACAATGCTTCTGCCATATTGGTATTTATAAATTAATGAAAAAATATTCATGGTGATGAAAGTTTTCTGCAATTAATTTTACAAATACATTTAAAACCTAGGAACACATTGTAAGCATTGGATTTGGAATAATGAATTTAGTCACGTGATAATATGTATCTAATTAGCCAGTTAACTTTTCCCACACACTGATTGCCTATGTTACTACAGTTTTCCTCTTTATTTGATTCATAGTGCATTGCAGTGACAAGTTGCTTTCACGGAAGATAGCTCTGAAGCTTTAAGTGTTCAGTTAGCATGAACATAGACTTCAGAAGGGAGGGCAAATCCCATTCTTGTAGCTTAGTGTTTGTGCTAGAGCTGGGTTCCTGGCTGCCAAGAGCTGTGGTAAGATCCTCCTCTTGGGCTTTAAGGCTAGCATCCTTGTGAAAAACTCTTTAAGTTTGATGCTTGGTTATTTTCTCTCCTTAAGAATCTTGATTTACCTAATAAATATCCAGAAAATAAGCTTCTCAAACAAAATAATTTGCCTTTTAAAATTAAACATTCCTAAAAACTAAAACTGGACCTCTTAAGGCTTAAACATTGCTTAATCTTAGGAGTTTGAACTATTACCTCCTCTACCTCCTATTTTTAGGAAGAATTGCTTATCCAACAAATAAATTTTGCAATAGAAATTTGTTTTCCTTCCCTCTCTCTGTCATTTATTACATTCTCACATCATGGGTTTGCATTAGGAAAATAAACAAAAGAGCACACCTTGAAGTATGATCGATTTTCTTTGATACGACCAACTTTTAGTTTATTACATAGAAGACACAGCTTCAGTATTCTGGAAATGAGTAAAAGCTTATCTTACGTTTCAGGTAGCATGGAGGAGGAGGAGTTTTTCATGACAGAAATTTGGCAGCTTGAATTTCTTGTGCCAGTATAAGTTAAAATACTCTGATTTTCTGCCTAAATCTTATTTTTATAGTTCATGTCTGTATATAAAGCAATATGATTTCACCTAACTTTTAAGAAAAAAATGAGTTTATTTGATTATTTGAATTATTATATGAGTTAATAATTGTCTCCCCAATAGCAAAAAGATCAATCTGAGTTTAATTTTAATAAGATGTAATTTATATTTAAATCCAGTATGTATGGTCTTCAGAAAGGTAGGAATAAAAATTATTCTTCATCTAGTGTATTTTATAACAAAATATTCAAGTTCAATTTTTAGTTACTGTGCTTAGTTTCCTTTTTTCTTTTTAGTTATCAAAATATAAATATGCATATAATTCTAAATATTGCTAATTAAAGAATAAAAATTTCAAATTTTTCTTTTAGTAAAATAACTTGTAGAATTCTTGCAGTAAAAAAAAACATGAATGAACATTTCACTGACTTTTTAAAGATTAGAATATGAAAAAATATTTTAGAGAGTGTTTTAATCAGTTGCAGTTGTCATCATGTGGGTAAAAAAGAAGACCTTTAATGACAGCCAAAGGGAGTCCATTCAGACAAGGTGTAACCTAGGTCATTCAAAGACAACCTTGCTATGGATTGAAGACCACAAATGAGTTTAAACATTGACTAGAAGCATGAATTCTCTGTACATGGTACTAATGTTTTGGAAGGTCAAAAATTTAAGAATAAAATTTAACAAGACTCTACGAGGCTGTGGAAATAAAGCTTTTCAAGCAGAGTAAGCACGTCCTCCTGGAATCAGTTACTGTTTATTTAGTGCACTCACATCTAAAACTAACTTAGAAACAGAGAGATTGCTTATGCTGACACCTTAAGTTTGTATGTCTAAAACCTTGTCAAATTGTTTAATACTGGTGGGGTTTTAGCACCTGATATGCTTTTTTTTTCCCTCGTCCTTACTGATAACTCTTTGGAAGGTGCAAAGTTCAGAGTTTGTGGGAAGAAGATCACATGAATGAAACTGTAGACGTCACCACTGATGTCTCACGTTGCCAGATGTTGAGGAGGCCTTTCTAAGTGGGATTGCTCTCTGTTAGTCTCAGTGAGCTGCCTGCTCCTGAGAACACGATCAGAGCATGTGTAGGCTTTCCACAAGTTTCTCCAAGCCATATGCCCTCTCTTGTGTTTTGTCCTGGGGACCCAGTGCCCAGCATTTGAGAAAGGCTTGCTTCACGGTTAGGGGTTTGGTCTG
>PVKH010005540.1:0-22023 GCA_004027955.1 Chaetophractus vellerosus | reverse complement strand
GTGGTCATGGGGCATTGTCTCAATGGGTGGAGACCACACAATAACCAAAAGAATATTGAATTCCCCTCCTGGAGAGTCCTGCTGTATTCCCTAATAGAGTGGCAAGAATCCCCCAAGTACATAGGCAGTACTTAGCGATGGAGGACAGACCATTATGCCAGGCCCTTGATACTGATGGTTGTACTTATGAACCTTGTTCTTGTGAAGTTGAAACTTAGTTCAGTATTCTATATTGCCCATGAGACCTCATGAAAGCCTCCTTATTGCTCAAATGTGGACTCTCTATAAGCGAAACTCAGGATATAAACGCATTACTAATCCTCAGCATGGGACATGAGTCCCAGGGAAGAGCCACCCTGGTACCGCAGGATTTTTACCAAGAGCCAAATAGCAATGCATTTGAAAAACGATCGGGGCCCGCTCGATAGCCCAGTGGATAGGGCGCCGGCATACCACATGGGAGGCCCCGGGTTCGATTCCCGGGGACCTCTCCTAGCGGGCAGACAGCCTTGAGAATGGCAAGCCGCCATGGGCGGGCCGGAGCCGCCGTGGGAAGGGCAAGAAGCTGCCACGGACATGGCAAGAGCCGCCACGGGCAGGGCAGGTCGCCCGCGGATGGAGCGCAGCCACCCACCCGCGAACTGAAAGCCGGCCGTGAACAGACGCCAAGACCGCCCACAAGCGGGGAAAGCCGCGCCTGCGCAGTGACCACTCTCAGTGCGTCGCCGCAGCGGGGGGAAGGGGAGATATGTAATAAAATAAATAAATCTTTAAAAAAAAAGAAAAACGACCTTGACCAAAAGGAGGTAATATTAAATACAAAAGAGTTTTTATGGCTAAGAGATTTCAAAGTGAGTTGGTAGGTCATTCCAGAGTTACACTTATGCACGTCTCAGCAGGATCTCACTGACTGCCACAGTAAACAGTGCCTCAAAGAGGGGGCCGCTGAAAGCTCTAGAGACATCTAAACACTATAGGCAGGGCAGACAATCTCAGGAATTCCACACCCTGTCAGTGGGCCTTACCTTGGAATATATGCTCCCCAAAGTAACAGAGTTAGTCTCATTCATAATTTCCCTACACATAGACTCTTCTGCCCCTTTTATTTGAACCTATAAATACCACTATACTTGTTAAATATATGTCCCAGAGACATAAATCTTCAGTCTGTTCATATGCTGGTTGAGCCCTGTATCTCAGCAGAATTACAACACCTACTCTCCATCTCATTGGACTTTCCCAGGACAACTAAAAAAAGGATGATGATAGACAACACTCACCCCCCAAAAACAGAGAGTATGTACAACTGCAAGCAAGACAGCTCTATCCCCATGGGATCTAAGCCCCCTCTCAATCAGAAACAGAGTGGGCACCACCATCCCCAAATCCTCAAGATTAAGTAATTAACAAACATCTAAAGTAGGCTTATTATTATAGCAATGGAAGAACTTGTAAAATTGATATAAAGGCAGTGACCTCTAGAGATTATGAGGGAGGGTGAGGGAAGACTAGGTATAACATGAGGGCATTTTGGGAACATTGGAATTCTCCTACATGACATTCCAATGATGGATACAGGCCATTTTGTCAAAATCTTTAAAATTGTGCGGTGCAAAAGTGTAAATTATAATGTAAGCTATAGACCATGGTTACAAGCAATGCTTCAATATGAGCTCATCAATTGTAACAAATGTACCACACTAATGAAAGATGTTGTTAATGTGGGAAAGTATGGGAGGGGGTGAGGGTGGGGTATATGGGAATATATGTAACATTTATGTAATCTAAATCTTCTTTCCAAAAAAAAAATAATAATTAAAAAAATAAAATAGGCACATGTCACTCTGCAGCATGCCCACGGTCCATGCCTTGGACCGTGTATTTTCTCACTTTTCTTCTTTCCTAATGAACTCTTTACTCCTTTGCCTACAAAAAAAATAAAGTAAAATAATTTTTTTAAAATTCAATGTGCTGGTGTGTGTGGGAAACATACAATAGTATGTTTCTTCTTTTAATCAAACCCATCTCATAAATTTGAGTTATCTCTTTAAGGTTACTGGCATTTCTCACACAACCTGGACTTTATACTCCCAAAATCATCAGATTAGAAAGGAATGAGGGGCCCGGCTAGATTGCTCAGTGGATAAAGAGCGTGCTGGGGTACCACATGGGAGGCCCCGGGTTCGGTTCCCGGGGACCTCTCCGAGCGGGCAGACGGCCTTGAGAAAGGCAAGCTGCCGTGGGTGGGCCAGAGCCGCCGTGGGCAAGGCAAAAAGCCGCCACGGGCAGGGCGGAGCCCCCACGGGCATGGCAAAGTCACCCGTGAAAAGCGGAGCTGCTGCCTGCGATCTGCGGAAGCCGGGCAGACCACAAAACATGGAGGACTGCTGCCTGCAAAACATGGAGCGGAGCCATCCGTGAAAACGGAATGGAGCCACCCTCGAACGGAGCAAGCCACCGCCGCGGAGGGCCGACTCGGCGCGTCGCCGCAAAGACCGGGGGAGACAAGAAGCAGACATAGAAAAACACCAAAGAATGGACACACAGCAAGAGCAAGCAGAAGGGAGGGGGATATGTAATAAATAAAAAATAAATCTTTAAAAAAAATAAAGGAATGAAGAGACACCTACCCATTGCCTAATTACATAAATAAAGTTTCACTGGAACACAGATAATCCAATTGATTTACATATTGCCTACACAGCTTGTGTACCACAATGGCAGAGTTGAGTAGTTAGGACAGAGACCATCTTGTCTGCCAAGCCTAAAATATTTGCACCTGGCCCTTTATAGAAAAAGTTTGCTTACCCCTATTCTAAACTAAAAAAACTTATTGTTTCCAACTAGCACAGATATAATAAATCTATTCTTTTTTTCCTAAGCCTTTTGTTAGTTTGCCTTTTTAACATGAAATTTTTTCCCATATCAGGATTTATGTTGATATATATTCATGACGTAACTCTCTTTCATTAATGCCTACCAATTATCCCAATGCAATGCCATTAAAATGAACTTGCCAGAATGTTCTGAGGCAGTTCCTTTATTTTAAATTAAATTACACCTGCAGTTGCTCTGTTCTGAGTGGCTTGCTTCTGCAATGGCCTCCATCTATCCCCATGGCCCCACAATGCCACTCCAATTACTGTTGCCTTATAAAATGTTTTACCAGCCTGCTCCCTGACATTGCTCTTGTTTTTCAGGTTTCTCTTAGCTATTTTGCCTGGTTAGAATCAAACAATTTTAGAATCTTTTGTAAATATTCAAGAAAATTGACCTAAGAGTTGTGTTGAGATTTCAAGAAAATGAGGGGAAAAAAACTACTTTCTTCATGTCTCCATGTAGGAATAAGGGATGTCTCTCAATGTATTCAAGAGACATCATATGACTCAATAAAGTTGTAGAGCCTTTTTATACAAGCTATGCACAAGTTTCATGAAAATGTTTAATGCTAAGTAAAAATAAAACTAGATATGAGAAATGTGGAGACATACTTAGCCTTTTGAAAGCCAAAAATATATAAATACCCCAAAAAAATCATATCTATTGCTGGTATGACTGGGGAGATACTGACTCATTCATATATTCCTACTGCAGAGTTATGGAACCAGCCCTTTAGAATACAAGTCATCAGTAGATTTGAATAGCCACCAAAATGCTCACCTCTGACACTATTGTCTCACCCCTCAGACATCATGTTTAAGATTTTTCAGGGACTAAGCTATATTTATACATAAAATGTTCATCACAGCAATATATAAAAATCATGGAATAATTAACTACTGAATGAAATATTAAACAGATATTGAAATTCTAATCATTCAATAATATGCACCAATACGAAAATGCTTAATGTATGATGTCAAGAGAGATATAGCACTATGGGAAATTTATGCTTATGGCTAACAATTGGAAAGGAATATGCAAAAATGATAGAATATACCTGTATCGGGGTGACAGGATGATGGGTGACATTTTTTCTCCTGAATGCACTGAGCTTAATAATGTGTTGCAATATTAATTATACATTTTTAAAGGTGAGGGCCAGTTCTTAGAATTTGGTGCTTTCCAGATTTAAGGTTTGTAATTCCTTTGTTATTAGAGGTGGAAAATTAGGTTTGTAATTCCTTTGTTATTAGAGGTGGAAAATTAGGTTTGTAATTCCTTTGTTATTAGAGGTGGAAAATTAGGCTCAGGGATCTGAAATGACATTACAGAGGACACATACCAAGTCACAGGAAGAACTGGGACTAGAACCCAGGACTCCAGATTTCAGATTGAGTATTTTTCCTACAGAGCATTTCATGTCATCTTTTCTAAGGACAAACCAACCCTGGGGCCACTGTAATGTTTTCATATTTTAATTAAAAATAACAATGTTCGATTACCTCTATAAGACCTTTAAAAATCCTCCAAAGGCTTTAATGTGCTGCAGTTTCAGTTAAATTGCTCTTCTAAACATAGTAATAAAGAAATAGTCCTTTCCTCAAAATTTGAGTGCTAAGTTAAGTATTGACTTACCATTAAGTTAAACTCCAGCTTTGGACATTTACTTTCAAATTTAAGAAGTTTCAACTTGCAGTATAATCACACCTGAGGAGAAAATTCCTTCGAAATTTAAAAGCTAATGAGAACTATTTCCTTAACTTTTCTCACTGCAGCCTGACAACAAATTTGTCGGAAGAGACTTACATGCCTGTATATATACAGTGGATAACCAAAATTAGTTTCTAATATTCTGTAATGCCTAAAGATAATATTTGGGAGCCCATATCTATTCTGATACTCTGGGAATTTTGAGGGGTTCTAATTAGGTCCCTGTGGAGGTAATATTTAGAAAGGAACAAGGTAAAAGCAATCATTAAACCAAAGATAGTCAAGAAGAAATGGTTAGCAAGGCAGAGAGAGGGAGAGAACGTGTGTGTGCATGCGTGCACATGTGTGTGAATACACTCCGTGATTTAAGCACTATTCTCAGAAGGAATGCTTTCCAAGAGCCTGAGCAACCACTTCCAGCAATTGATGAGCCAGTCTCCTATTCCCTAATATGCTACAATTCTTTCTTATTAATTCCTAAGGTATTCTCAACTTTGAGATACACATCAATCATTCCTCATACTTTTTTGGCTCCCTTTTTGAAAAAAGAACAAATTTTCATTTGCCTTCAAGACATGATAAAATTAGAATTGGGGGACTGGAAATTGGGGTGCAGTGGAAGTAAAGAAGATATGGAAAGAATGAGGGAGAGAGTCGGGCAAGCAGGAAAGAAAGTAAAGAAGGTTTGGGGCTATTGAGGAACAGGTATTGTCTGAAATAAGAAAACAACCAGACCCTAAGAAAAAAGAAGGCTATGTGTGTGTTACCTTCTCAAGAATAGACAAAGTCTGGATAAGAAAAACTGAGTAGTGGTCTGCAGATATTCTACAATTTCTCCAAGAAAACCTTATTTGACCTGTAAGGTAAGCAAGGAGGGGACAACAGCAAGGTGGTTCTATGGAGCACATGCCTCCATCTCTCTGGCCCTTCAAATTCATCCATGGAAGGAACCCTGAGAATACTGAAACTTCTGGTTTTAAAACTTAAGATGATTTAGGTCCCACGACAATGGGTAGTTTACAGGAGTCCATTTCCTAAGTGATACTGATCCCATAACTATATATGTAGTCAATAATATAATTAAAAAGTCAAACAACAAACTCAAGAAAAAATACACACAACAACTATGTCAGACAAAAGGGCTAATATTTTGGATCCCAAATAAAGAAGAAAACCATAAACCCTCGAGATCAAACAGGCAAAGGGCATGATGTTACATTTCATAGAAGCATATACAAATTAAATAAATGGCCCATGGAAAAAGAATCATTCTTAAGAGTCAGAGAAATGAGAATTAAAATGAAGGAATACCATTTAAATTAGCAAAAATTAAATATTATGATAATAACCAATTATCTTTTCCAATAGGGAAAGATATATTTAATAACATGTTCTCGCAAAATTAGAACACTTTACTGGTGGCATTATAAACTGAAAATATGTTTTGAAAATGAAGTGCCAGTAATGACTATAAAGCCAAAACATTAATGCCATTTGCCTCAAACATCTCACTCACGAGAATCTGGCTTAATTATAAATCTCATGGAAATAACAATAGCCAATACATAAAGAACTTGAAAGTAAATTAGAATATGTAGCATGGAAATTTAAAAAGTAAAGTTAAGTGGAGAGAACAAAGCCAAATATTCTATTAAAAAAAAAAAAACCTGCATTGGGACAAGAACTACTTGAAAAGAAAGAAAAACAATAAGAATAGGTGATATGTCAAGACAATGAGATTCTAGGGATGGTCTACTTAACTATGCTTGAAAGTTTACATTATTGTTATTTTAATATTATGTTATTAAAAGTCTTGAGAAATCTGTAAAGATATAACCATATTAAAAATCACATTAAATAAAATATATCTACTGTGGAAGTGAGAAGAAAATAGAAAAAATTCAGAATATTAACCAATAACTCAATCAAAATGGGTAATATGTGTCCATAGAATCTACATTCAATTAGATAAAACAGACACACTAAAATTTCCACTTGATATATCATAAAGCATGATCTGTGTCTGGGATTATGTGTCCCTGATTATGTCTGGGAACAAATGTACCACAACTGGATGAAAAAGAGAGTGCAATTTGATCTAGAAGAGAATGAAATTGGATTCAAAAATAGAATGCTCATGGAATTTTAATATATAACAAAAGTTAATAATTTCGTCTTTAAAAATCTAAAAGAAAAAACAAAATTAGAAGGCAAGAAGGAGAAACCAAACATCGGGAAGCCTCAGCATAAGGCACCACGCGGGTGTTGCCCATACTCATTTCAACCAAGTATAGATTAACCCTCTCTGGGCCTTAGTTTTCTGTGAGGCAGTTGGACTCAAGTCCATAAAGGATTTTTTAAGTGCAGGCAGGTACTCTTAAGTCATCATTACCAGGACAGTGTAAGAGCACCAGGAGGCATCCTCTTTAAATGGCAGAGGGAGGGCACAGCATGCACAGGATGAGACCAAAAAAGGAGACCCAGAACACATAATATGGGAAAGTCAAAGAAGCAGACGTTCAAGTGGAAATTAACATCCTATTCACATCCAGGAAAAACAATTTTTAATTATTGTAAAAGAGAATGTGCAAGAAGAAAAGAGAATTGAAATAAAACCATAATTAAAACCATGTTTGTTAAAATCTAATACAACAGCATTGTTTTATGTAGTGAGGAAGCTTTCTTTTTAAAGTATGTATAAATTCCAAGAAGCTTACAGTTTACCTGGGGAGTGGAAAAACAACAAAACAAAAATCATAATTACTATACATAAACATGGAACAAGGTGATTTTTTTAAAAAATTCCATCCAAATTCAAAGAGATTTATTTCATTAAAGAGCTTTCACATCCATTATCATATTTTAAAAGTGAACACCAACACTACGAGATACACAGGGCAGATATTATCAATACTGATATATAGACTTGGAAAATGAGGCTCTGGTACCTGAATACATGGGTCTGAATCCAGGTTGTCACCTATCAGCTCTGTGACCTTGGGCAAATTGACTTAACCACACTTCAACTCTATTTCCTCCTTCACGAAGATGAATTTTAAAGATTAAATGATCATCTCCCCACTAGGTGACCTGGGTGACTCCATTGAGTTGTAGAGTAGGAGTTAATGGAGAGAGCCTGCAGCTGCAGGCAGGATAATCTTCCACCATATCCATGGGATATAAGCCCCCTCTCACTTGGTGGTGGAGGGAACATCACCATCCTAGACTCTTCGGGATTAGGGGAAGAGCTATGGACTAGAGTGGACTTGTTGGTGTCCTGTTATAGATTGTGATTCACGCAATGGAAGAAATTACAAAATTATGTGGAGCCAGGGGCCACTGCACGCTTTCAGGGCAGGGAGAGGGAAGGGTAGTTGTAATACGGGGGCTTTTTTGGGACTTGGGAATTGTCCTGGGTGATGTTGCAATGGAGGATATATATGCCCTTTTATATCACCATGTATCATGCAGCACTGTGTGGGAGAGAGAGTGGTCTACAGTCTGAACTGTGATCCATGCATGGAGGCAAAGCCCCAAAGTGTGTATATCTATTACAGGTGATGTGTCACACTGATGAATGTATATGTGGGAGGTTGTAGGAGGTGTGGGAGGTGGGGCATATGGGTACCCCTAAAAATTTCTGTGTAACATTTATATAATCGATGTATCCTAAAAAAAATTGATTATAAGTTGAAAAAATAAATAAATAAGAGTTTGAATGAGATAACACAAGTAAAGTACTGACATAATAGTACTATAAATGGCATAGTGTAAGTACTCCATAAATGTCCAATATTACAGTATGTAAGTGATTCTTTCTCTTTGGAGGGACACAAACAATTTAATTGTCTTATGAGAAAAAATTTCTTTCAAACATTCCAGGAGATTCATGGAACACTAACCCTTAATTTAATAACCCTTGAGCCAGACTGTAAAATCCCTCCTCTTGCAAATGCCTGTGACATGAGCAGCTCAGAAATAAGCAATGGGGAAGCAGGTGTAACTCAGTGGTTTGAGTGCCTGCTTCCCATGTATGAGGTCCCAAGTTCAGTCACTGGTACCTACTAAAATCAATCAATCAATAAATAAATAAATAGAAAAATTTTAAAAAAGAAAAAAGAGATAAAGAAACAAGAAATAAGGGATTTCTCTTGGCTTCAAGAGATTCAAACATACACTAGCTACTCTTGGGATACCTTTAACTTCATTTGATTGGCTGGAATCTGTCAAGTGAATATAAGAAACCACACCCAAGGCCAAGGAGTTCAAAAGTAGTCAAAACAAGAAAAGGCTTTGTATCCAAAATACTACACTGTTAGAGGGTTCTGCAGGGGCAACCCAATGGGGTTCCACAGAGGACCTGTTTCCTCCTGGTTTAATTAAACATAAGTAGTAGGCTTTGCCATGAAAACCTCACCCCAAGTGCCCAAGGAATATCAATGTTAACTACAACTTGCAAAGTTTATTTTTTTCACATGTTTCTAATAGCTTAAAAAATAATCATAAAACAAAAAATCATTTGTGCTGCTTCTACTTATTCAAACTAACAAATATAAAAAGTTAGAGACAGTGGAGTATAAGGAAAAAGTCATGGGAGCTAAGAGTTCTTGATTTTACACCTGACTCTCCAGTACCAACCTGGATGACCTTGCAACTCTAATTATTATTTGTTCCCTTCAAATTATGTCCATCAGGTCATACTACTCCCCTCTCAAAAACATCTGCATCCATGGGAAGCAGATGTGGCACAAGCTATGGGGCTCCTGTCTACCATATAAGAGGTCCAGGGTTTGATTCCCAGGGCCTCCTGGTAAAGGCAAGCTGGCCTGCGCACAGAGCTGGCCCACGTGGAGTGCTGGCCCATCAAGATGACACAACAAAGAGACACAGAGCAGAGACAATAAGAGATGTAACAGACCAGGGAGCTGAGCTGGCGCAAGAGATTCAGTGCCTCTCTCCCACTCCAGAAGGTCCCAGGATAGGTTCCCGGTGCTGCCTAAAGAGAAGACAAGCAGACACAGAAGAACACACAGCGAATGGACACAGAGAACAGATGGGGGGGGAGGGGGATAAGTAAATAAATAAATCATTAAAAAAAACCCTGCATCCAGAAACAGCTCCAACTCATTCTAAAATGTTTTCACAAATTATAATTCTAACTTCATTTCCCATAACATCCCCTATATGCCCTACTCTGCAGACCCAGAATTCTACTTTCCACCTCTCAAATATAGCTCATACTTTCTTACAAATGTCTTTTTCTTAGCTTACCCTTATTATTTTGGGGTGAATTTCCTTCTGTTCTCCACCAATGAAAAATCTGTTCATCATGCTACAACACGTGAAAATCTTGAAAACATTATGTTAAGTGAAAGAAGTCATTCACAAAAGACCACGAATTATATGATTCCATTTATTTAAAATGTTCAGAATAACGGCAACTCTACAGAGACAGAAAATAGATTAGTGGTTGTCTAGGGATAAAGGATGGGGGGAAATGGGGAGTGATTGTTAATGGACATGGGGTTTCCCTTTTCAGGGGATAAAATTGATTGTGGGAGTGATTGTTAATGGACATGGGGTTTCCCTTTTCAGGGGATAAAATTGTTGCACAAGTCTGTGAATATACTAAAAAGTATTGAATGGTACACTTTAAATGGATGAATTGTTTGGTATGCACGTTTTATTGAATAAACTTAAATTTTAAAAAAACACAAAACCCTTACCTAGTCTACTAGGGTCCGTCGAATGCTATATAAATTGATTCTCTCCTCCCCATCCAGGCAGAGTTAAAATCCTTCAACTAAGTCCCCACAGAATGTTATGTGTAACTCAGGTTAACTTATTTAATTTGGGCTGGTAATATAATCAAGTCTAGTTATTCCCATGTCTGCCTACCTCACTAAACTATGAGTGCTTCCAGAGAAAAATAAACCTGTGTCATCCCCCAAGGCCTCTGTGAACCATTAGGTTCTTTTGTTCAAATTAGAAAAATGCTCCCCATCATGACTTGACTAGTAGAGAGAGAGCAGATTTTAGCCCTACTTGACCTTCTCTTGTAGCCTGCCCATGAGCAGGACACAAACTGAGCGGCAGAAAGCAGCAGCCCTGCCCACGGCCCTCCCACCTCCAACAGTCCAATGTAGTACATGACACATGTGAGGCATTCTCAAGAGAGAAAAAAAGAAAGAAACACCTATGGAATGAAAATGATAGGTCTAAAACCATTTCTTCCAACCAGGCACTCCCAGATTCCAGCAGGAAGCGCAATGCATCCGTTTTCTTTTTCTTTTTCTTTTTCCAAGACCGTTATTTTCACGTTATCTAACAATGGGATGAAAAAGTGTTGTTCTTCCTAATTGGATTCAATTACCTTGAGTGTACTTAGGAAATACAGTAAATTATTTTAACACATTTAAGTAGTAAAGAAAAAAACATTCAAGTTTTTTATTAAGACAACTTATAATTTATTAAAACAGGCAGCAATGCTACTAAAGTCCACCATATACAGAGGGGACAGCAAGAAAACATGCTGAAAGGAGCTTGGGCATCAACCCAGTTTTTAAAAGTTCTTCCTCTTCTTAACTTCCATAACACTTTAGCAGACACTGACCACTTTCTACCTTACATGAGAGATATCTGCTTCTAAGCAAGCTCTCCAGTGCCCACCTGGTTAACTCTACTCCCTCAGAGAAACATACCTGGTACCTCAAAAAAGGTCAGAAATTGAAAGAAAAAAAAATCTGTTAAATATTCCAATAATAAGCTGTGCCTTTCCTTTGTGGCACCTATCACCAACTGTAATTGAATAATAACCTATAAAATTATGAGTGTGACATCTGTCTCACATGGATGAGAAGAACTGTGAGGAGAAGGGTTGTATCTGCCTGGAAACCATAGTCCCATTTAGTGCCCAGTGCAGTACCTGGTCAGAGTAGGCAGTCAGGAAATAGTTGTTGACTGAACTTATTAATCTCTCCCCACTTGTAATGCTGGTCCTTTAAAGCAAGGATTGTGTCTAATTCATTTTGGTATGCTCCCACTGTATCTGACTCAGTGTCTAACAAGTAGGAAATATCAACTAATTCATACATAGATGAAAGAATAAATGAACTCTGTATGGGTCATGAAGTGGAGATTGGAGAGGCTATTCATGGTGGACTAATGGCAGAATGAGCACACTGAGTGGATTAGCTGCTAAAGGCAACCCTCCAAGAAAGCTGGTCCCAAGAAGAGATCTTAGTATTAATGTGGGAAAATGTGTGAGGGGTAGGGAGCGGGCATATGGGAATTCCCCATATTATTTATGTAACATTTATGTAATCTAAGTATCTTTTTAAAAAAAAAATTAAAAGTATATTTAAAAAAAGAAAAGACGAGCTCTTGGAACAACACCAAACTAAGAAAGAAGGCAGAGTCAAGGGACTTAAAACCACTGTGGTGCAAGATTTATGATCAGTTTCCTGAGGCTCCAAGAGTTAATGTTTTCCCAATTTCAATGGCTGCTACTCTTTCCCAGATGCTACAGGGCTACAAATACTTAGTTGCATACGAACAAAGCCCAAAAAAATCAGGTTTTAAAAAAAAACACAAAGGCAAAGCAAAACAAAGCTGAAGAAGCCAGAAGACACTGGTACTTACAAGGCCATGATAAAAAGTAAAAAGCAGGGTCCACATGCCATGTAGAAAACAAACAGGCCACAGCTTGAACAATTTTTTCCTCGTAGAGAGATGTACCACAGCAGCTTCCTAAATTGGCTTTCCCAGTTGAACACGGGGCAAGGTGAAAAAGGCCATTCTACTATAGATCCAAATGGCAGGACCCCTGAAGGGTCCAAATAATCTAAAGGTTGGGCACAAAATAAACTGTGTACATGCAGAGGATGGCTACTGCATGCAAAAACTTACGCAAGCCAATGGAAGTACTACTGCAAAGGAAACCTGCAGGCAAGACACTGGGAATCTAACTGTGGAGTTAAATTACAACGATTGAAAACCTAAAGAGCTAAAGGATAATCATGATGCTGATTAGATGAGGAGCCCAATAACGTAACACACCTGCGATCGGATCGCTGAAGTTATTCAAATCTAGGGAAATGCCTTCATTCTGGAGCACAGCTGCCAGGCTCCAACACTACTGTGCAGCTTCGGGCAAGTTATGTGACTCTCTGTGCTTACCTATATCCTTATCTATAAAAAGAAGAGTATGATAGTACCTACCTCACAGGTAGTTCTGATTAATATTACCAGTGACTGAGCCAGTGGGGGCCAAAAAACTACCTGACAGAATCCCATATCCCTGAACAGAAGAGACCTTACATAATCTGAGTCCAAGTGCCTCTTACAAAGAGTGAATTTAGGACCAAGGAAAAGAAGGGATATGCCCACAACTATGAAGTACAGCACCAGCCAATCCAGGTAGCATCCAGGCCTGCCGATTCTTGATGCCCAGCACTGTTCACTAGCACACTAGAGTTGTTGTAAGAATTAAATGAACTAATACTAGTAAAGTGCTTAAAATAGTACTGGGCTCAGGTAGCAGTATGTTTGCTATTATTATTGTTAATAATAATACATTACACATCTATAGGGTACTTCCTACTTTGCAAGGCCTTTTCATATGCATTATGTCATTTAATCTTCACAACAACCCCATGCAGTTAATGAGATAGGAATCGTGTTCTAAGTCCAAATGAAAAGAAGGGCCCCAAATGGAGCTCAGAGGGGTTCCTTGACTTCTCCAGGGCCCTTTGCTAAGTGGCAGAGAAGTGCATCCCAGAATCCACATCTTCCATTTCTGAGGTTAATGCACTTTCCTTCACTAGGTAATACACCAAATATATACATAGTACCAGACTATGGATTCTGCAACATTTTTTTAAATTGTATTTTTTTTTTACTTTTTATTTTAAAATAATTTCAAATTTATAGGGCAGTCACAAAAATAATACATACCGGCAAAAGACTTGAATAGACATTTTTTTGAAAGAGGAAATAAAAATGGCTAAAAAGTACTTGAAAAGATGCTCAACATCACTAGCTATTAGGGAAATGAAAATCAAAATTACAGTGAGATATTTCACACCTACTAGACTGACTACTATTAAAAAAACAGAAAAGTACAAGTACTGGAGAGGATGTGGAGACATAGGAACACTCATTCTCTGCTGGTGGGAATGTAGAATGGTGCAGATTCTGCATAGGGCAGTTTGGCAGTTCTTCAGGAAGCTAAATATAGAATTGCCATATGATCTGGCAATCCACTATGAGGTTTTATACCCAAAAGAAATGAAAGCAGATAAATGCACACCAATGTTCATAGCAGCATCATTCTCAGTTGCCAAAAGATGGAAGCAACCCAAGTGCCCATCAACAAATGAATGGATAAACAAAATGTGATGTGTGTGTGTGTGTATATGTGTGTGTGTGTATATATATATATATATATATATATATATATATGATGGGCTATTATTCAGCTGTAAGAAGGAATGAAGTAATGACATGTGCAACAAAATGGATGAACTTTGAGGACCTTATGTTGAGTAAAATAAGCCAGAAACAAAAGGACACATATTATATGATCTCACTGATATGAACTAAGTATAGTGAGCAGACTCATGGAGGTAGAGTCTGGAAGTTAGGTTACCAGGATATAGCATGGGAGTCGAGAATGGTGCACCGATTCTTATTTTGTGCAGGATTTATAATTACGTTGGTTGTAATGGTTTTTAGAAATGGACAGAGGTGATGGTGGCAGGGTGACGTGAATGTAATTAACAGTACTGAAATGTGTGTGTGAACATGATTGAAATGGGAAGCTTTGAGTTGTATATGTTGCTAGAAGGAAAGCTAGAGGATAAAACAGGATCGTATAACAGTGAAATCTGTGATGGCTGAGGATTGTGGTTAATAATACAATAAAAGAATATTCTTTAAGAATCTACAATAAAGATATGTCACTAGTACAGAGTGTTGATAGTGGGGTGGTATATGGAGGAAAAGGGCACCTAAAGCATATTTCTGTGGCATATAATAAATGTAACCTTGTTGCCATAGGTATGCTTTCTTGATAAAAGCCACATAGCAGCTTAAAAAAATATAGTTCCCTCCTAGTAAAGTCCTGATACTTTCTCAGGTAAGATGGCAAAAAGACCTCTGGAATACATAAGACTTGCCAATAAAACAAAAAAGACGAATAAGCCAAGCTCTCAATCTTAATGCTTACAATTATGACCCTTATTCCTGTAATAATAAAATTAATCTAATTATAATTAATGCCTAAGAGTTACCTCCTGAAAACCTCCTTGTTACTCAAATAGGGACTCTCTCTAAGCCAAACTCTGCAAAGAAACTCATTACCTTCTCCCCACTGTGGGACATGACTCTCACGGATGAGCCTCCCTGGCATGAAAGGATTATTACCAAGTGTTAATCAGCAATGTATTCGGGAAGAGCCCTTGACCAAAAAGGGAAATAAAATAAAATATAGAGTTTTAATGGCTAAAAGGTTTCAAAGTGAGTCGAGAAGTCATTCAGGAGTTTATACTTATGCAGGTCTCAGGCTGATTTCACAAACTGCCACAGCAAACAAAGCCTCAAACAAAAGTGCTTTCTAAAGACATCCAGACCCCACAGGCAAGCCACAAAATCTTGTGAAATCAACACCCCCTCAGTGGGCCCTATCTGGGAACATATGAAAATCTATTTCCCCAATATAACACTGTTACATTCATTTATAAATCCCCTAATAATGATTCTTCTACTCCTTTTATTTGAACCTATAATTTTCAATGTACCTGTTAAGTATGTTACTCAGAGACTTAAATCTTCAGATTGTTCATATGCTGGCTGAGCCCTGACATCCAGAAGAGTTGTGGCCAACTCCTACTTTCCATTTCTTCAGGCTTGCCCTGGACAACTAATAAAATGATGATGATGGACCAGTCTCATCCCCAAAACAAGGAACATCTTCAACTTCAAGCAAAAAATTCCTTTCCTCTGTCCCATAATATCTTTGTCCCTTCTCAGCCTGAAACAGTCAGAGCAGACACCATCCCAAATCCAAGTTTGAGGAATGAACAAAAACCACGAACCAAAGTAGATTTATTGTTATTGCAGTTGCTATCTTTTGTTAACATAGTAACTTGTATTATTGATATAAATTTTTAAAATAATGATAATATTAATAATACATATACCACACAGAGAATTCCAATACACACACACCCTGATACCAAAATCCACCAATTTTTAAATTTTGCCACCTTTGTCATTTCTCTCTCTCTCTCCATCTATCTACTTACCTACCTACCTCTATCTATCTATCTTCTGAACAGTTTTGAGCAGGTTGCACACATCATACTCCTTGAACACATAATGACATAATGCTTCGATATACAATTCCTCCAAACAAGCTCACTTATGTAAGCTCTTTAAGTGCAGTTATCACATTCAAGAAATTTAACATTTATATAAAGCTTCCAATTTATATTCCACTTTTTTTATGTGTCCCAATATTGTACCTTTTGAGATTTTTCTCCTCCCCTGTTAGATCCCATCCAGGATCATGTATTGCATTTAATTGTCATTGTCTTTTTAGCTGTTCTCTTTTTTTCCCAATTGTAACAACACATATACAACATAAACCATCCCATCTTAACTCTTCCCATGCATACCATTTAGTGGGATTAATTACATTCACAGTGTTGCAGTACTCTCACCAGCATCCATTACCAGAACTTTCCCTTCACCCCAAAGAGAAATCCTACACTCATTTTCCCATCCCCCCAGCCCAGATAAGCTGTACTCTACTTTCTGACTTAACAGTTTGCATATTCTCTGATATTTTCTTTGGTGTTACCATTGGGCTTAAATTTAACATCCTAAATCTGTAACAATCTCATTTGCTTTGATACCAACTTAACATCAATAGTATACACACACTCTGTTCCTATAGGCTTCTGATCCATCCCACTTCCATGTAGCTCTTGTTACAAATTGCACGTTTACAGAACATGAGTCCAAAATCACTGATTTATCATTATATTTTATGCATTTGTTTTATAGATCACGTAGGAAGTAAAAAGTGGAATTACAAACGAAAAATACAATAGTATTGGTGTTTACTTTTACCCATGTCTTTACCAGAGATCTGTATTCCTTCAAGTGGCTTCAGTAAATTATCTAGTATTCTTTCCTTTCAACCTGCAAAACTCCTTTTAGCATTTCCTGTAGGGGTCAGTCTAGTGGTAACAAGCTACCTCAATTTTGTTTATCTGGGAATGCCTTGATCTCTCCCTCATTTTAAAGGACAGTTTTGCTGTACAAAGAATTCTTAAGTGGCAACATTTTGCATTCAGCACTTTAAATATGTCTTCCCATTGCCTTCTTTCCTCTATGTTTCTGATGAGAAATGAGCACTTAATCTTAATGAGTCTCCCTTGCATGTGAAATATTACTTTTCTCTTATAGCTTACAGAAATCTCTCTTTATCTTTAACATTCAATAGTTTGCTTATAACATGGCATGATGTGGGTCTATTTGGGTTTATCCTGTTTGGAGTAAGTTGAATATCTTAGATGTGTACATTCATGTCTTTCATTAAATTTGGGGGTGTTTCAGGCATTTAAAAAATATTCTTTCTGCATGTTTCTTTCTTTCTTCTCCTTCTGGGATTGATATGCTTCATGGTATCCCACAGGTTCCTTAGGTTCTGTTTCATTTTTTTTCTTTTTTTTTTTTTTTTTTTTTTTTTTTTTTTTTTTTTTTTTTTTTTTTTTTTTTTTTTTTTTTTTTTTTTTTTTTTTTTTTTTTTTTTTTTTTTTTTGAGGTACAGAGGGCCGGGAAATGAACCCGGCACCTCGTATGTGGGAAATGGGTGCTCAACCACTGGGCCACATTGGCATCCCTGAGTTGGTGTTTTGTTTGTTTTACTTGTTGTTTGTTTATTTTTTAGGAGGCACCGGGAACCAAATCCAGGACCTCCCACGTGGGAGCCGCTCCCTCTGTTCACTTTTCTTCACTCTTTTTTTCTGATCCTCAGACTAAATGATTTAAATTGTCTCATCTTCAAATTTCCCTGTTTGCGTGGTTCTGAATGCCCCCTCTTCTCTAGGAAACAGTTTCATCTGAAACTGAAATACATGTCCTACAGTAAACAGTCCCATCCCCCACCACATAACTTGACTGTACTCCTGCAGCATACTATAGGATATTTCTGTGTGCTACCTTCTACATGCAAGGAAATTCTGGAATATCAAGACCCCTCAATCAACCACCAGAGACTGGGCCAGACAAACATGCTCCCAGTATGTGCACAAGCGTTACTCTGCTCCCTTCAGAACCAGGACCTGTACCAGGTCTCTACTAGGAGCACAGACCAGGGGTAGGAGAGGTGCCAGCAAGAACAATAGGAAACCCTGCTGCTTTTTACCTAGACTTCTTCTTGATTTGGCACTTGCCCCGTTATTGCAGCCCTTTATTTTCTTGTGCTTTAAGAAAGATGTTTCTGCCAGCAAGCTGGTTGTTCAAAGCTTCTTTAGGGGTGGGAGTGGGGGACCCATGTAGCTTCTCACTCTACCATCTTGATCAGGGTAGAGTCTTCCACCTAGTGTAGCAACTTTTCCTTTTTTTTTTTAATTTTTTAGGAGGTAACAGGGATTGAACCCAGGACCTCATACACGCAAAGAAGGCACTCAACTACTGAGCCACACATGCTCCCCAATGTAGCAACTGTTTTTAATGATAAACACAAATAACAAAACTTTTCCATGATCTCCAACCTATCAAATCCTTCTGACTTAAAGCAAGAAATGCCAAAGTGTGAGAACTGTATCTTGGTTTTGCTATACCCAGGTTAGGCCCAGCAGAAGGAACATCTTCCCTAAATCTGAGCTTCCTTATTTACCTCTGGGGATTGGTGAGATAGTGCCCCTGCTGATGTCACGGGCAATGGAGAAAGAAGAGAGAGCTTGAATCGGAGAAGGGAGAGAAAAAGAGGAGAGAATCACATGATGATTTATGATTAAGTCATATCCCTCTAGCACTTGGTGACATGCCAGTACTTCTTATGTTGAAAATTTTTAAACACTGTCTTGTTGCAGTGAACCTCTCTGCCTGAAAAAACACAGGGAGATAAAATGTGGGCCATGACCCTTTCTTTCACACATATTTCTTCCTTTAAAGTGAATCAATTTCTCAAGTGAACAGTATCAAAGGATTGGCCTGAGGTGAGTGAAATCCTTATGGAAGGGAGATAGAGCCTAGTGCCTTTGTGGGGTCTTCTTACCTTGATGGTAAAAGCATTCCAGATCTTAGGCTTCTATCTGTCAGTCGGTCTATCTATCTATCTATCTATCTATCTATCTATCTATCTATGTATCTGTCATTTAACCAAGAATGGAGCAGTTAATGCCTTTCTTTCTTACAGAGTGTATTATAACAGAGACACTGAATAGGCAAGTGAGATACCTTCATTTTAGTTCTGGTTTTGTCACTAACTAATAGACTTGGAAAGGTTGCTGAAGGCTTCTGGGCTTCTATTTCCTACTTTTTCTAGTGTGGGCTTGGATGAGCTCTCCAAGGACACTTCCAGCTTAAAAAAGCTAATATCCTAAATAAGCAGGAAAAAAAAAAAAAAAAGAAAGAAAAAAGCCATGATGGTCAAGCCAACTGTTCAGAAAAGTTAAAGAAAATTTTGTTTCCTCCGCAAGTCATAGTTCTGAATGCAAAAACAAGCCACACTTTCAAATCACCCATATTCACTCCTTTCATGGTGAAAAAGTCTATTACCAAAAGCCAACAAAATTTTGCTTAAAAACAAGCTATTTTCAGGAACCACTCTCCAAGTTAAAGTCCTAATTCACAAAATTGGGTTTGGCTGCTCTAACACTGTCTTCTTTCTGAAATTATTAGGTTCTGAAAGAGTTTTGTTGTTTTTGTTTTTGTTTTTTGTTTTTTCCCTAACAACATTCATCAGAAAACTGTTTGATCCTGAAATAAACCTGTAACTTCTTTCAAGAAATAGGGCAGAGGGAGGTCTGTACTTTACAATAATGACTTTGTATTTCACCCAATATTATTACAAGATGACAAATGTGAACCTAAAGAATTTTAATAATAAAGTTATGCTATCCAAAGAAGACTCCCCAGAACACAAGTCTAGGATATCACCCACAAAACAGTTTTATTATAAATTAATTTGACAAAATCCAACTTTAACATAACAGAAAGGAATGTTGTGGTTATTGTTTTTATCTATAGGACTTTGCAAAGTTAAACTTACTAAATTCTCATGGATAATCTCTAAAACAAGAGGATATAATAGCAACTGATTCTCAAACTGACTTGATCATTTGTGGAGCTAATATTCCATGGAATACATTTTAGAAATGCTTTCGTGAATGTGACAACTGATTATGACAAGGACATAGCTCTATACCTACCAGGTAAGGCCTGTAATCCAATTAGGAACTTGTATGTTTACCTCTATTTTTTTCTACACGAGATTTTTTTTTTAAAGATTTATTTATTATTTATTACATATCCCCCCCCCCTTCTGCTTGCTCTTGCTGTGTGTCCATTCCTCTGTGTTTTTCTATGTCTGCTTCTTGTCTCCCCCCCGTCCCCGCGGCGACGCGCCGAGTCGGCCCTCCACGGCAGTGGCTCGTTCCGTTCGAGGGTGGCTCCATTCCGTTCCCAGCTCCATGTTTTGCGGGCAGCAGTCCTCCATGTTTTTTTTGCGCGCTGCTCGGCTTCCGCAGTTCACAGGCGGCAGCTCCGCTTTTCACGGGTGACTTTGCCATGCCCGTGGGGGCTCTGCCCTGCCCGTGGTGGCTTTTTGCCTTGCCCACGGGGGCTCTGCCCCGCCCACGGCGGCTTGCCTTTCCCAAGGCCGTCTGCCCGCTCAGAGAGGTCCCCGGGAACCGAACCCGGGGCCTCCCATGTGGTACACCGGCGAGCTGTTTATCCACTGAGCTATCTAGCCGGGCCCTCTACACGAGATTTTATAAAAGATGCAACATAACCAGCTGAAAACATTGACAGTCAAAGTGATTTCTACTTCTTCAAACTTCCTTATACCCATCCCAGGAGGCCTGCGTTCTTCTGCTATAGACACACTCTATGCTATTAGGTAATACCAGGGGGAACTTTCGTTCCTCTCTTTCTTTTTCTTTCTAATTATTTATTAGAAAGAACTGAGAACAGATGCTGGCCATATCCTAGTGAAGGGCCCTGCTAAACACACCAATATTTGTCTCAGGGTCTCCGTTTTCTCACATTCAGAAAGAAGTAAATGGATTTAAGGCTCTCACATCTCATTATTTTATGACTTTTGGGGTGGCTCATCCTTATCTCTAAATGCAATTTCAGGCACGTTTTGAGCAATGGCAGCAACCTAGGAACGGGTGATCCCTGTTTTGAGCCCCCACTGCCAGAGAACACTGCTGGATAACTCTGCTTGCAGGTGCATGTTCTGCAGCGCTGGCTAAAGCACCAGACGCATTATCTTGTAACCATGCCATGCAATGCTTGCCAGCAGCAAACACATTATAGCGCCTCATCAGGTCATTTGCTAAAAGTAACAGTAAGTTTAAAACCACCTTGACATGGCAGAGAGCTAAAGCAGGGCTGCCACAGTGTTGAAACTCATCATCTGCTGCCGGCTGTCTCGTGGCATCCCTTCTTATCATAAGGACCTTCTACGGGAAAGGTATTTAAACACTCCAAATCTATTACTCAGCATACAATGCATTCCAGGAAATATTCTTGCCTAACCCCACCCAGATTTGTTTTCAGGGCAGAGAACAAGAGTTTGTTTTATTTGTTTTTCAGTATTTGTTCCTAAGAAGAAGAAAAGATAAAGGGGGGGAAATGAAACCTCAATATGCAAAAAGAAAAAAAAATCAAAAGCCTTTATATCACCCATAAAACTGCTCTGAGAAAAAAAATAGAGGACTCAATAGCCTTCATTATAATCCCTCTACAAATATCCAACATTTCCTGACTTTATGGCTCCTCTTCTTCCTCCCCATTTTCCCACACACACAAAAATTAAACCCCCTTTAAAAGTCAGGCAATAGACTGTACTACTTTATATGTAGGACAAGGAGAATACAACAGCCTTGCATGCTCACTGGTGCCCTAACCAGGACCTCATCTGAAAAAGGCCTGAATGAAGGCAAGAGGGCAGTGCAAGGTAATTCTGAAAGGAAAAAAAAAGAAAAAAAGCAAGTGCAACTCACTCTGTTCACTCAGCCTAGAAAATCTTTCCCCCTTTTCTACTAGATCAAATTCTATCCAACATTCAGGTTCCATATCAAATCCCACCGCCACCAGGAAGGCTTCCTTACTTTCTCCACATTTGCACCAAATCTCAACCAAAACTAATGGTTCTCTCCTCTAATGACCACAAATCCCTTAACAATA
>PVKH010005539.1:0-21972 GCA_004027955.1 Chaetophractus vellerosus | reverse complement strand
GGTCTGCCCGCTAGGAGAGGTCCCCGGGAACCGAACCCAGGGCCTCCCATGTGGTATGCCGACGCCCTATCCACTGGGCTATCCAGCCGGCCCCTCCACTTTCTAGATATGAATAAATGATGGTACAGTCCCTTTAGTTGCTTATTCCAGAAATCTAGTAGTCATCTTCTAATCCTCTTTTTCTTATCTCCCACATCAGATCCACCAAGAAGTTATGTCAGTTCTGCCTTTAAAAGAGACCCTAAATCTGTCTACCCTTCTCCATCTGCAGCGTCCCCACTCCCATCATCACTCTCCCACTACATCATCTCACCTATCAGTTAAGTTCCCTTTCAGCACTTATCCTAAATTATTATTATTTTGTTTAATTCTTTGTTTATTACATGTCTATGCCGCTAGACTGTGCCATAAAGGCAGGGACTCTATTTTGATTATTGATGTATCCCTAGTGTTTGGCATAATTAACACAATGCCAGGCATACAGGAGATGCTCAGCAAACATACTGGTACCTTAATGGAGGGACTAATGGATAAATAATCTCCCTGGGGGAGGCAGGGACTTAAGGCAAGGAAATAGCCCCAGCCAAATGTGGCTGACAAAAAACACCTGAAGTGACAAAACCCATGGTCACTAGCATCAATCCTTCCATTCTTTGAGGCCGGATGAACTGGTTCTCTGCCTATGGCATCCTTTTCCTTTCTCCTGGTAAAGCTGCACATTACTCTTCTATGACAGAGTAGTGATAAGAACAACGGGTTAATGCTTGGTAGTTTACAAAGCACGTGTATGTATGTTCCTTAATAACCTGTGAGAGGGGGATTTAAGTTTTACAGATGGGATGTCTGAAGTAAAGAGAATATGTCATAGAGTTGGGAAGGCCTGAAACTGGTGCTGGGCCCATGTCCCTGACTCTAGGTCTACTTTTCTTTCTACCTGGCACATTTATATTTCCTATTAAAAGGACATCACGACCAGTTTCAAAGTATAACAATACTGTAAGGTCAATGCCAGGTGATTTGCCTAGGTTTAAACCTTCCTGTTGAAAAGGAACATCTACTTCAGAATTTTCCTTTGCTTATTTCTGAAAACAAGGGAAGTAATTGAAGACTCTAATAATTTATAACTTACTGAGACTATTACCTATAATGATCCCACTTACTCCTCAAAATGACCCAGGGAAATAGATAGAATAGCTTTTATTATCCTCATGTTCCAGGTAAGTTATCTGAACTGTAAGAAGGAAAGGGCTCAAGGTTACCCAGTTATAGAACATCAATTAAAAGCATTAGTTCTTGGAGAAAGATTGCCTGTGTTTGATCCCTGGTTCCATTTTTTACTAAATGTCTAGTCTTCAGCAAGTTCCATAACTCTCTATACCTCAGTTTCCTCATTTGTAACATAGGGGTTATAATAGTATGTACCTTATCAGGTTTTTATGATGTTATATGTTTGGCACATAGTAAGATCTCAATAAATGCCGGCTATTTATAAATGACCCAGTGAGGTCTTGGATCTAGGTCTTCTGGATCCAACTCTACTGGTCTTCTCCTGAATTTCACAAATTGAGCAAATGTGGCCAAGTCTTTTTGTTATAATGATATATGCCCTGACTCATTTTGTGTCAAAGGATAACATATTAGAGGCTGCATCAATTATTTATTATTTTTTCTATCTCTTTGGATTTATGCCCAAATGTGTTGTTCCAAGACCTGGATAATTATAAATATATATATATATTTATATATACACATATATATAAAACAATGTGAGTGATACCGAGAACGGAAGCCACTGTCCTTACAGCCGAGGAACTTAAAAGTTATGGCTCCTACGGTCCCAGGCACACTCATATGTAACTGGTCAGTATTTTCAGCCCTGATGAATAGACTACTTCATTTAAACAAAAGACCCAAATGATCAGATACCTCTTTCTTCAAATATCCACATTTGGCCCCAAACCTAATCTTTACCAATGTTTTTCTGTTTCTTAGAAGAGAAGTGAGATTCTTTCCTGAAAGGAGCTTCTTTGATCACTACTCTGTTCTAATTTGCTTGTTTGCAATTTTTATGGCATAAAAGGGCAATTTTTTCTCTTATGGTTCTCCCAGGGGATCATGAAGTCAAGGGGCAGAGCCTCAGTAACAAGGGCAGGTCATAGGGTTGGCACTAGTTTTCAGTTTTCAGCCATAGTCACTTCTTTATCCAGATAGCCCAAACAATCAAGGAGTGAGGGGAAATACTAGAGAAAATGATGTTATTGCCATATTCCTACACATAAGGATAATCTTTCCAGATGTTACATGACAATTTTTATTCTGAGGTTAATACTGGATAGAGTAGCAATCCTTATCTTTGACAAGTGGGTAAATCTGATTTAGTTGGCAGCTGCTCTATATTTCAAACAATTCTGGAAATATCTTCTAAGATCTTTCTGGTCCACTTTCTGAAACATGGGAAAATAAAGATTGTCTTCCACTTTGGAATTTGATGAGAGTTGTATCATAGATCATTTTGGTAGCATGATAAAGTTGAAAGTCTACTCTTTGGAGCCAGAATAACCGAGTTCAAATCTTGACTGTTACTGGCTAATTAACATGGGTGAATTTTTATCCATCCTTAGTTTCAGTTTTCTGAAAAATGTAAAATGAGCATACCAATACCTATGTGGCAAGCTATCGTGATGATTAAATAAAATGATATATATATATCACTTTATTAAATAAAAAGGATTAAAGTGATATATATATATACACATATGAGGTTCAGTACTTGATACACAGTGAATGTTCACTAAATCCTGGAGGCTTTTGCTCCTTTGTAGTGAAAGTACAGTGAAGGGACTAAGCTTTATATTTGGTCTGGCCTGAACAATTTGTTAAATAAAATGGGTTAACAAATATAAAGTTTGGAGATTTTGTATAGAAATCTAGTTGTCAAAAAAATTTTTTTTTTTTACAGAAGAAGGAGAAGGAGAAGAGGAAGAAGAAAGTCTGGCAGCACACTGGGCTTGCATTACTGAAGGAAACCTTGGCTGGAGTTTAGTACTGTCTGCCTCTTTTAGCTGGGGAATGAACTCTCAATTATATCACAGCCCCCATCAAATCCTATTTTTATTATTGGCTGGGCTTTACTCACTTTCCAAGACCTGCCAGGGGTCTGTGCGGATTTATTTGAGATCCCTCCTTTATAGATCCCTGGAGTTAAGGACCCACCATCATTAGGGTATATATTTGAAATTCCTGTTTTATATTGTTGGAGTAAGGGTGACTCTTTAAGGTCCTCTGAGAGTGAGGAGACAAGAATCTATACAGCCAGAAAAGACAGATGTATTAAACTACACAACAATTTAAAAATTTTGTATGGCAAAAGACATCAAGTCAAAAGACAAAATGATAGACTGGAAAAATCATTTGTAATACAGATAAAAGGTTCATATCTCTATTGTACAAGAAGGTTTTACAAATTGCTAAGAAAAAGAAAAACAACCCAAGAGAAACTTGGGGAACAGGCATGATAGGCAAAAGCTATGAAAAGGCAATTCAAAGAAGAGGCATGCCAATGGCTAACACACGCATGAAAAGATAGCAATCAAGTATCAAAGATAGTAATCACTGGTAATCAAGAAAAAGAAAATTAAAACAACAGTGAGAAACTAATTTTCACTTATTAAATTGTTAAAAATTGAAAATTTTAATAGCATCCCACACTGGTAAAAACGTGTGGAATAGAGAAGAAGGCACTCTCATATATTGTTGTTGGGAGTATGGACAGGTGCACTGTTTGGGAAAAATAATTAGCCTATGTCTAGTAAGATACACACCATGTTTGCTTTACTAGTTCCACTTTTGTGACTCTATCCTAAAGAATAAAAACACAAGTTTATAAAATGATATGTAAGAGCTATTTATTGCAGTGTTGCCTGTAACGGTAAACAAAACAAAACAAAACAAAATAAAACTGCAAACAACCTGAAGGCTCAAGAATAAGGGACTGGTTAAATAAATCTTGAAACAACCTTTCTACAGAATATAGGTAGCGATTAAAAACTGAGTTAGAAACTGGAGGAACCCTGTGATATATTGCTAAGTAAAAAAAAAAAATTCCCATTGCAGATTATATCTATACTGTGATCCTATTTTCATTTACAACTAAAGACAACATTTACGTACATCTTTCTATGAGAACCATGTAAATATGGAATTGGGAGATCTATTGGAATAGGAGTGGTACTGGAGGGGTTTGCAAGAATTCTGAAAGAATGCTGGCTTTCTAAAAATTGCATCATGAAATTATTTTACATGCGGAAGCATACATTACTTATACAATTAAAAATCTAATAAGAACAATTAATTATTTTCTGTTAGTAGCAGCCAATTTGCACACTCACTCTCCTGAAGCTCCTTGATTTGAGGAAACATGGATAAGATGGCTTGAGGCACCCAACAGTGAAACTGTCTGTCTTATTTAGGAATCAAGTCTCTGAGTTTGGTCTCACTAGCATAGATTTTACACATCATTTTAGAGAACTTAAAATCTGCTTGCAAGTTTCTTTGGACAACTCTTACAGGATCACATATCTCCTTAATTAACTAGGTTTTAATTTAAATATATTAGCCTTAATTCATAAAAAATTGATATTTGAATTTCAGTATAGTGTGAAGATAAAAATATAAAATCTCAGTTTCAGATAATAAATGTAATTGCCTTTTTCACCCATGTACCTGTCTACTTTAAAATGTGTGTTTGATGCCATTTAAAGCCTATCTGCTATTGTCACAACCGCCTATAGGTTTCAGATTAGTAAAGGCTTTGAAATATGACTCTCCTCAGCAGAAAGGAATCTGTAGCACTTGGCATAAAGATTATAATCTTTGGCCTTCCTGCAGCAAGATTTACAACTGTGACCTTAGACTCTATTTCTTTTGGAGTGTAGTCACTTTAAGTTACCGGTGATGATTGCTTTGAGTTACTAGGTCAGTGTGAATTGCCTAATATAATGTCAGATTCGTGCTTTCCAAGTGCTGGGCAGTATTAGGGACATGAAACAAAGTGAATTTTAATGTCTGCAGAAGGCACTTCTCTGATATATGAGCCACCCCAGGAACAATGAATTTCCACGCAGGAGATTTTAACACCAGTTCCTAACCTCTTCCATACTATCCATCCTTTAATTCATGAAATACATGACTTTGCTTTTAATTAGATGAAATAGTCTGAAACTAACTGGTGAAAGACATAAAAAGAGAGAGATACAAGCTAGCTCTACCTTCAGGTTGATCTTTTTCTAGAATGTTAAAAAGTAGGAGTTGCAAGAGGAATGATACAAAGCAGAAAACAATGTCCTCCAATTCTGTTAACTCATTACTACCTAGTCGCTGAATTGAAGCCTTCCTCCCACTGCTGTATGAAAGTGAATACTTTATTTAAAATTCAGATCTATATCCGGATGTCAAGAGATATAGGCAGTATAAGATCTTTGGTTTTTACCCTTCAGACACTGACAACTTTTAAAGGAAGAAATTCCCATACAGTGTATGAAACCACACCTTTCTTTGATATGTTGCATTTAAATATGTTGCCAACACTAGATGGCACTCTAGGGTTGTTTTTCTAAAATGTTCCTCCAGTTCCTTAAACAGTAATTACCTCCTTCAAAGAGCAAACGTGCTGTTTAAACAAAGGGTCCCTGTAGTTGCTCTGTAGTTCTGTTTTTTATATTTATAGTCATGTAATCAATATGTTGGAACTCTAATTAATTTTTAACCTCAATCCTTGGGGAGATCAAATGTTAGTGGAGTTAATGGATAGAACAGGCTTCATTATTCTAAAGTAACACTTCAGACAATTGTGCCACCAACCACCGTCGTTGCTAATCATAAAGCTACAGTGCAATGTGACCATGGCATGCTGCCCTCTTGCCACTCTCCTTCAGTGCTGCTGTAGTTTCTGTTTTGGTCAAGCAGCCCCTGGTGATTGAAAAAGCCTTCAAAACCATCTTTCAAACATTTTCCTTTTCCAATCGATGTTGGAGTTATTTTACAAATAATAGTTCTGATTCTGTTGCCCTTCTATTTTGAAAGCCATTCCCCATTTCCTAATACCTTAGGGTGATACTGAAGGCCCTTCATGATTTGGGCCCTCTCTACATGCCCTAACTCTTGCAGTGCCATTGGATTCTTCACCCACAATATTTTTTCAGAGTTGACTATGTGCCAGACTGTGTGTCATGTTCTTCCGAGAAAGGTAACACCCCAGTGCAGCTTCGGTATTTCATCATATCCACGGGCACAGAGGGTTCTGGATGGGCTCACTCCCAGGACAGGGGTCGGGTGGCATGGCCAGACGGAGCCACTGGAAGCCAAAAAGGACAAAAGACTCACTCTCTTTTATCCAGACCAAATCATTCTATTAGCCACCTTGTATTTCCAAACCTACTTTCCCAGCTCATGAGAACGTAAGAAATATCATTATGTTATCGACAAGGGAAGCCAAGTTACCTTATATACCAAGGCTCATTATCATTAAACAAATTACCATTTCTTTCCTAAATGTTGTTATATTCAAGTTAATCTCCCTTGTTCCTTAATCCTTCCTGCACTTTCCTGACTTCTTTGTTGAAGTGATTCTCCCCATGTGGAATGTCCTTTTCCTGCCTATTCATCTGGGCTCACCTCAGATGCGTTTTCCTTTACAACAATCAACCCCTAGGGTTTCCATCCCTATTTTCCTTTTTCTAATAAAATATAAAATATATAAGGATTTGTAAATTTTTGGATTCCCTACATTGCCTAACAAAGTACCTCATGTAAATATTGTTAAATTTATTGAAATTTGGTAGGATAAAACTTGATCAATTCCCAGGGAGGATGGCGGGACGAAGTCTGGTACTCTCTGTCAAGGATAGCTCCTTTTTGTTTTTGGACCAATTATAAGCGAGTGAGATTTTTAAATGGCTTTTTTCATAGAAAACATTGGTTGGTATTGGTCTTGCATACACACTGGGAAAGAGACTATTAGTTGCCTATCCCAACATCCACTTTCCTCTTCATCCTTATCAGGATCGTGAGTTTTAGTTGGGCAAATTGAGGCCAAGAAAAGAGGACTATATTTCCCAGTCACTCTTTCATCTTGTCTTAAACTACATTCTGACCAAATAGTGAAAGAGTTTTGCAGGTCTTTTGGGAAGGCTCAGCCATTCCTCCTTCCTGCAACTCAAGAAGCCATTCTGGAGCACCTTGAGGCTAGAAGCCGTACTCTAGGATGGAGGAGCAGGAAGATGGGAGCCTGGATCTCTGATGACACCCTGCAGTCTCCCTGACAGCCCACGATTGCCCATCTTCTATCTTTTGAGTAAGAGAAAGAAATCCTATCTCATTTAAGCCAGTTGTTTTGGGGGTTTCTGAACAAATTCCTGATACAGAGTCTAAATTAATTGTGGGCCATTATTTTTTTTCATGGACTTTCTGCAAGAATGATAACAATCACAACAGTTTGTCATTTAAGTGTAAGCTGCAGTTAGAGTGTCCCAAGTGAACAGGTAAAAGCAGGATGCAAAAATTTCCATTTTAAAATTAATGAAGACAAGTTTGGATGTAGTTTTTGTTAATTTAATGATGTGAATTTTAGAAAAATTTGAATGAACTGGAATTCTTCAGAAGGATAGAGAGGACCTACCATTTGGGTTTACTAGTTGTGATATAAAAAGATTTGTTGGTGTATAGTCTCTGTTCTCCTATTACATTCAATTGGGGCCTAAAAGAAGTGTTAATTTTTTATTCGTTAGGGTATTCGGTGACTCAGTTTTCTTTTTTAGAACCAGACACAAATTATATCTGGGTATGGGAGTGGGTAAAGGAGGGGAGGTTTAGAAAAAATGGAAGAAGAGAACAATATTTGTTGAGTGGTTTTAACAGGCTAGTAGCCAAACATATAATCTTATTTGATCTTTCCAAATGATAATCTTGCATTTTATAATAAGGCAAGTAACTCTTTCTTAGTCTCACCTCCTGAGCTCTAAATATGGTAGCACCCTGGGGTGCAGTTCTTGGCTCTCTCTAGCCTCTATCCCTAGATGATCTCATCTGGTTTCATGGCTTTATGCCACCAAACATTGATGCTTCTCCTCCTCTAAACTTCAGACTTACATATTCACATAGTTACTTGGCATTTCCGCTTCTTTGTCTAAAAAACATGACATGTCCAAAGGAGAACTCTTCATTTGGCCTGTGACTCTCCCAGCTTTTACTCCCAATAAGTGGTAACACCATCTATCCAGTTGTTTAAGTAAAGAATCTAAGAGACATCTTTGATCCTTCTCTTTCCCTCCTCACCCACATTCAATTAATTTATCAGCAAGTTCCATTCATCTTATCTCCAGAATGCATCTCCAATCTGTCCACTTATCTCTGTCTCCACTGCCTCCATCCTATTTCAAGCCCACCATGATCTCATGCCAGGAGTTATTTAATAGCCTCCCTACTTCTTCTCTTGCATTGCTACCATCTATTTTCACTCAGCAGCCAGAAAGTTCTTTTTTAAAATTAAAAAAACACACACACACACAACAAAAAAAAGAATCATGTTCCTCCCTTATTTAACTCCCTTCGGTAGTAGTTTCTGATGCTGTTAGAATAGAAATCTACTGGTTCTTGCTTACCTCTCCAACTTTGACTTACCCCACTTTCCCCATGGCTAAATATATGCCAGCCTTACAGGGGTGTTTCTTGTGCTTTCAAGAGGCACAAACCCTTTCCTGCCTCAAGAAGCAGCTTTCTCTCTTGCTATCCTCTCGGCTTGGATTGCTGCACACCCAGTGCTTCACACTGTTGGCTCACTATCATCCTTCAGGGCTTAGCTCACACTTTGCTTTCTAAGAGAGGCCTTTCCTAATCATGCAACCCAAATGGCCCTTTTAATCTTTATTGTGTTATCCTATTTATTCCTTTCATAGCACTTATCACAATCTGAAATACTTTCCGTGCATCCATTGATCCATCATCCATTTATCTATGCATGTATCTATTTGCCTACTTTTCTCCCCACTCTAGAATAAGTGCCCTTCGATTGCAACAGTTTTGTCTGTCATATTCCTTGCTGTACCTTCTTTGCTTAGAACTGTGCCCGGCATGTAGAAGGCTCTCAACAATATACATATTTTAATACACGAAAACCAAATTTGTCCACAGGCAAATCGTGAGAAGGTGGCAGAGCTGGGATGAGAACCTGACCCTATCCTGCGGCAAATCTTTGTTCTTTTATTACAAGGCCTCTGTACCAGTCAACCAGGACTCACAGAGTTCTTCTCCGGCATTAAAGCAAGGACAATCACAGCTATATAAAGTGAAGAATTAAAGTCATTGGTTAATTTGTGTTTCCCTTAAATGCTTTTACCTGGACTACACAGATCCTTTAGTTAACCATATACTTTGAATTATTTAATTAATTGCTTCAAATCTCACTTTGCTCTTATTTATTATTCTTTCTATGTGTGAAGAATCATTTCCTTTTAAAAATAACATTGCCCATACCCTTATGAACTAGTTAACTTCTTTCCAACATTATCTTTTGGGCCGTGTAATGGTGACCTGATAATAACTGCAATAATCCTGTTGTTTGAAAGGGTAGAGACCTTTTATAATTTTTATTTTTTTATAAAAATGAATGTGAAAAAAAACCACCTCATATAGTGTGAGAATGTCTGTTTTTCTTGGTAATATTTCATTTCCTTAGCAAGAATGTTTTCTTCTAGCTTTCCATTGTCAGCAGACAAAAAAGATACAATTAAATCAAGGAAACCTGGCAGGGCCGAATTTGGAAAATAAAGTGAATTCAGTTTCTGAATTGAACAAAGAGCAATTTATTATGTTGGAAAAACACTGCCCTGATGAGATTCAAACTCAACATGTCTCTTGTTAGCACAGGACACCACCTCGGGTCTGCATTTGTGTTTACTTTTGAGAAGGGGCAGTGGTTTCACCCCCAAACTTTGAACTCCAAAGGGGACATGGAGTTGTTTAAGGGTCAGTTAGCAAAGTGCACCCAGAACCTGGTGTGGAGGCAGGGGCCAGACTTGGGGCCTGGTCCAGCTCTGAGCTCTTTGATTCTATGTACAGATTTTGGGTAAGTTACTCCAGCAATTATGTTGGAGCAAATCAAGTGATAGGGCTGGTTAGAGAGAATTTTATGAAAAAGATGAATTTTAAGGAGACTTTTAAATTAAGATGTATATTTTGGTGACATTAATAATCATAACATTACCATACATTTGTGTAAAGCCTTATCATACATTTAATATTTACAACCAGCACTGGGAGATATAATTACCTCCTTTTTTTATAGATAAGGAAAGTACAGTTGAAAAAGATTAAGTGACATTGAAGCTCACACAGCTAGTAAAAGTCAGACTGGACTAGAACCCTGTTCCTTTGATCAAGCTGATCCTACTAAAAAGGAGGAAGAAAACTGGTGTCTGTTTTCATGATTTTTACCTTTGCATTTTTCCAGATTATGCCAAACTTTGGACCTGTTTGAGGTAATTTTATTTTTGAGTCTTACACATTGAATCTTTTTTTGGGAGCAAGGCAGTTTATAAATAATAAACAAAATAAAAACCAAGGTGTCCAGAAACAATTACTGCCACTTATTGAGAGCTTTGCATGCATTGTTTCATTGAATGCTTGCAGTCTTATGAAGAAGGTGCTATTAGTACTTCCATTTTACAGATGTGCAAAATTAAGGCTTAGGAGGGTTAAACAGTTTAAAATGATGCTACTGGCAAGTAGTGGAAATGATTGAAACCTAGAGTGATTCCAAAGTGTGTCCAGTTATCCACTATGCTATACTGCTGTATTAGTCAGGGTCTCCAGAGAAACAGAGCCATATATGTAAATATTTAGAGATTTATTATAGGATTTGGCTCTCATGCCTGTGGGGATTGGCAAGTCTGAATTCTGTAGGGCAAGCCACAAGTTGGGAACTTGCTGGTGATGTTGAATTCCCCAGAGGAAGCTGGCTGGCTGACATAGAGATAGAAATTCTTCTTTCTGGCTGCTGAAATTCTCAGTTCTCCCTTTAAGGTCTCTAATTGATTGGATGAGGAGATTCCTCTCATTGCTGAAGGCAATCTCCTTTGTGGATTGTAAATGTAATCAGCCATAATGCAATCAACTGACTGATGATTTAAATACACAAAATACCTTTAGAGTAACAATCAAGCCAGTGCTTGCTTAACCAAACAACTGGACACCATAACCTAGCAAAGTTGACACATGAAATTAACCATCACAACTGCTTCTATCCAGAGTGAGAGTGAGGGGTGGGCCTGCTGGGCAGGTCACTGGGCGCTGAATTATGACTGGATTAAGTCAGTAATATGATGTCAGGCGATTCAGGTTTCCACATGTGGTGCCTTATGTAACTGGCAAAATTAGGTTGGGTGTGCTCCTGCCAAAAAGACAGCTCCAGTGAAGTAAAGTAACTTGCTACAGTAAACAACCCGTCTCTGTTGAGTTTGTTTGCCATGTGTGTGTATAGTTCCAGTCAGCTAAAAGTCATCTGTCAGCTGAAATTCTGAAATAATACCACACAGAATGCTGCTTATCGGAAATGGGTGATGGGGTGATTATTTTTATTACCTAAGTTAAAAACCCTTTATAACTTCCAAACAGTCTGGTTCAGAAAATTGCAAAAGAGAAGAAGAATTTTAAAAAAGTAACTAATATTTTGTGGGTTAATTTTTTAAATATTGATTCTGCTTTGGCAAATGGAAATACGTGAATCTGTTTCTTTAATTTTTTTTATTAAAAGAGAACCAATTTCAATCTGATCTCCATTTGAATTATAGTTTAACAAATATTTAAAGAATTTCAGTTTAAAGGGACACCAAATTATAACCCTGCTGGGGGTTCACACAGCTTGGTCTAGCCCTGTTTTTACAGCTTATATCCGAAAGGAGATATTTTTGGTGGGAGTTCAAAGTCACAGAGGGAGAGAGACAGTCTCCTTAACTGGGTAGATGATGCCAAGTAACAGTTTTGTCAAAAAAGATTGAAGCTATTGAAGAATGTACTGAAGTGTCTGGTATGCTTAGATCTGTTGCAGGGTGGAATGTTTCTGGAAGAATATGTAAGAAATTTTTTTTTTTTTTAGGAGGTACCAGGGATTGAACCCAGGACCTTGTACATGAGAAGCAGGTGCTCAAACCACTGAGCTACATCCACTCCCTATAAGAAATTATTAATACTGGTTACTCCTGGGGAGTGAGGATAGAGGGGAAGGAGGCTGGTCAGAGAATATTAACTATCTACTTTATATTCTCTCCTCAGTTTAAAAAACTTTTCCATGAGGATATGTATTACAATAAAAATACATGAAACAAAGTATAACGACATAAAGAACTGATACAAGGGGCATCTAGGCATAGGCTTAGGTTTTCAAGCAGGAAAGTGACGTAATGAGATATATTATATAATTTTGGCAGCTGTTCCTAGCTTATAAGGAAGAGGCAATAAGGAGAGGGCAGAATCAGGAGGTCAGCTGTTAGAATAATCCTGGAGTAAGATGTCGAGTAATGACTTCTAAGCCAAGTAGAATTTGGAGACAATATTCTAAAGCCCACATGGAGGATCCACATTTTCTTCAGATCAGAGTGCTTAAAATAAAATAATTCAAGGCAGTCATAGTGTTAGGAAATTCAATATGCCTGCACTAGAGGGAGTTGCATTTTTATTAACAGGTTAATTCTCTGCCAATAAAATGATCTGCAAATAAACATATCCTCAGAGTCAAAATAGGAGATAAATATAAGAGAAAAATTATAATGGAAATGTATTTTCTGAATCACAAATAAAAAAAGGGTAAGAGCAGCACATGGCACATTTTCATTTAAGCCTTTTATTCCTGTGAATCAACCAGGCTCGATGGTGTTTGCCTGATATTTAACTTTCTGGCATTTTAAACATTCGTTTACTAAACTAACAGCATTTCATTAAGCAGGACTAATTCCAGAGAGCATTACCTTAGCCCATTAGCTTCCAGACAGTCATTATTTCCTTGTGACATGTCTTGGGATGAGGTCATTATATTATTATTATTATCACTATTATCATCAAGCTAATTTTCAGTAAAAAATAGCTATGTAGTTTTAATGCTGAGTATTTTCTTTCTGAAACATATATTTTAGTATCTTTGTGATGATGATTTCCTGCTCTTTCACCCAAGTGTTTTCAGAGACCCTTTGGCCACCACCAATACTAACTTAAATCCTCTATGTTTAATTATCAGACATAAACAAGAAATTAAAAACAGCTTTGCAACAGTATCACAATAGGATATTTGGGTTTCTCTGTAATTTTTCTTTGTTGGGACTTCTGAAGTCGTCTCTGAGGATCATGTGACCAACTTCAGAAGTACAATTTCACAAAGGCTCTGAATTTAGCATTTCTTGTTTCCAAGGACTATTGCCACTGATGAATATGGTGGTTGTTTAGTCAGTTCCGCAGAAGCAACACCCCAGCCTGATTATAATGGAAAGGACAGATGTCACCGGGACACAGTAACAAATGTAAGGGTGAGGGCTTTGGCTGGCCAAGAGCAGTCTGTACATCACACTTCCCACCGTTCCCAGAATTAGAGACAGAAAGAAAGCTCATAAACCAACTGTGAAAATTATAAAGACGCAAGAAAGGTAAATGAAATATGGTGCTTAAAAATTCTAGGCTGCCCAATAAACATAGATACTGTATTACAGATCCCTTAGACCATAATGGGAAACACAGGTTTCAGGAAGACAGTGAAAAACAGTCCTGACATGTTTGAATGCCAAAGATTTTTAAAGTTGATCTCTTTTGGCCTCGTTAGATTTTGTGCATTTTTGTCGTTCCAGCTGAGAGGTCTGAGGATTAGTGGATGTTTCTGCCAGCCTGGAACTCATGTGGTACAAAGAATGTATTCCTTTGACAAGTGAAAAAGTGACTGCGTAATAATAAAGGGCTCCCCCCACCCCCCGACCAAGAAAAGGATCAAAATTAATTATCATTGTAATCTGGATCCAGTGCTTCAAAACGATGTTAAATTTCATTTGCTTACATTGGAAATTTCTGTTTATGCCTCCTAAACATGGCCACTTCACCTCAGAGTTGCTTCTTGAATGCTATCTGGTTTCAGTATGCTTAGCCAGGTGGGGTTCTAAACTGCCCGGGGAGAAAAGCACCTGATCCTTCTTCTAAATTGGTCAATATGGGGATCTAGCTTTTTATTTAAAAAAAATATAATGAAGGATTAGGAGCCATTGGGAAGTATGGATATTAATTTTATATGGGAGTAATAGCTAATTGACTCATATTAGTTTCTTTTTTAATGTTCAATTTTTACCAATGAAGGGAAAGCATATTCATCAGAATAGCTCAGGAGAATCCAGTGAAGAAAAGGGAGAAGACAGACATTGTTTCTGTTTCTAGTATTTGTTAATTATTTTCCTTGAGTCCAACACAGCACTAGTTGGATGACAGGATAGTAAGACCTATTAATGATGGGCTTTTCATTACCATAGATATGCTTTTGCAATTTTCCTAGAGTTCTGCTCCAGGGTCACATGGTAAGTCAATAGTAGTTATAAACCTCTCAGCGTTGTGATCAATACTTTTGGCTGACGTAATCTAGACTTCTGGTGTAATTTACAACAAAGGACAGTTTGGGCAAGGCTCTATTTTACTACCATCAATTCACCAATTGAAAGATTTCACTGGTTTATGACTGAAGTTATTTCGAATATTTTGACAGTGAACTGAGACAGTTCCGAAGAAAAACGTCAAGTACGAAAAGGAAAAATGCTTTATGGAGTTGAAAGCAAAAAGCATTCCTTTCTTTGGGGCATAATGTCTGCAAACCCAGCTCCTGAACTTGTCTAAAAGGCCACAAGTGTGAATTGTGTGTGTCTGTGCAGTCACCTGTGTGTGTCTAGTCATCCAGAAGGACTAGAATATTAGTGAGATCTTTATCTTCCAAATGCCCACCACAGAACTAAAGTAATACTGTACTTAGTCTAGACTTTCTGAATGTGAGCAATGATTAACCATCTATTTGAGCAAAACAAGGAGAAATTATCATCTGTAGACATGAATACTGAAGACTGGGACTCCTCTCATTGCTCCTTCATGCAACTTTCCTGTCATTTAGATGGATTATTCTTTTTAACGTCTGTTGTGTCTTCTAGGTCTGAAGGTTAAAAATGAAAGGTAACTAGTTATTGGAGAAGGATTAAAAGTAGGGAGTTTAGAGGGGAAAAAGGCACTGAGGTATTTGTTCTGCAGGTGTCCTGCACTCAGGTTCTGTCTTGTCACCCTTCTCCCCCTCCCCCTTGCCTTATCAGTGCTCCAGGATGAGGAAGACTCACAGCTGTTTCCACCATATAAAGGAGTGGTGAGGTGGGTGATGAGGTGTTGGAGTTAAACATCTGTCACGGACCTTCCAGGCTTAATTTCCCTATTAGCCAACCACATGGCTACCTTTATATGGGCTTTTATTGTCCAAAACTAAAGATAATAATAATATTGCTATTGAGCGACAATGGCTCGCCAGGTGCCATTATGCACTACTCTTTTAATCTTCAAACATTTTTGTGGGATAATCAGGATTAACCTATTTTACAGATGAGGAAACTGAGGTTTAAAGAGGCTCAGTGTTTTGCCCAAGGTGAACCAGGGCTTGGTCTTTTTTGCCTAAGAGCCTGCACTTTTATATTAAACTGTGATACTTCTTCAAGACAGTTTACAGATCTAAGAAATGCATAGTACTAATATTCCTAGTTGTGTAATTTTGTTTGTCTCTTCCATTAAATTCTTTTGAGGGAGGGTGTTCATTTTTATATCCAAATATCATGGGAGCTACATAGGGCAATAACTGTATACATGGTTATTTAAGGTGCTTGAGTATAAGAAAGTGCTGTTTTAGTTTAAAAATTATTTGAGTCAGAGCTTAGGATTTAAAGATGACAGGTTCTTGCCCTTAAGGGGCATAGAGTCTAAATGATTTTCCTATGAAAACGCATCTCCTGGCTGAGGGTAGTTTTGCTGTGTACAGGGATTGAATTCTCTTCCAGAAAAGAATCAGCTCTCACTGTATTTTAGAGACACAGGTTTAAACTTGGGCCTTCTTTCTTTCAGAAATCCTCAAAGTGTCACACCATTATAAAATGACAAAAATAATACCTTTGAATTCTCTTACCATTACTCATATATGTTGGACATAACCTGAAGGTAGTTTTTTTGGTAACTGAGGGTGAAGGGTGGGAAACTGGTTTTGAATGGAAAGCCTCTTTCCTCCAACCCCTCTCTAGGTATCTCTGTGCTAACAGTGGGCTTGCAGCTCTGCTGTCATATCTTTTGGTCACAACCTGCTGGAGAAGAGCACCATGCTCAAATAGGAGCCAGGTGCTCTGGCAACTGAAAGCGTGCCAGAGAAATACAGGTAATTTGGCAACTGAGGACAAATCACCCTTAGAAATACAGAACCTTCCGAGATGCAGGGCTTCAAGTTCTTTTAGTTGCTGCCCATGCATCAACTTGACTGAGGCTCTCATATATGGATTACGTCAATACAGCCAGTTGAAGTCAATTTTAGGCTTCCTCTGTCATGTAAATGGAGCAGGTAATCAAGCATGACAAACAATAACTGACTCTCAGTATACAAGATGTTACATCACTTTGTTTTAATTGTATGATTTATCAGAACAACAACTATTAATATACAAAGTACCATTCAGCTCAATTGCAGGTATAGGCAGTGACAAGTATCTAATTCTTAGCAGAATCACTTACTCCCACAATCGGTCCTGTCCAGACACATTAACCTAAGGACAAGTTTATAAATAGCAGAGTTTTTCACATTTCAGCTTTCTCAAGCACGTATATACAGGTGTGTAGTCCTGTTGATGTTTTTCCACAAGCTCTTTCTGTCCTTGATGCATGCATTCTCTTGATATTAGTAGGGGTCGTTATTTCTTTCTGCAGAGCAGATTTGTTGTTTTTTTTTGGTCATCCACAGCTCACAATACTCTCTGAATTAGTATTACTCTTTACACTTACGAAATGGTAATATTTGAAATGAAATGTCTCTGCAGCACGATTCCTTGTGTCTTCTGGTAAGTCCCACCATTACCAAAGAGTTTTTGGTTGTGATCATTCTCTTCTGACAACAGTCAAACTCCACTGTTCGGTTTCAGTGTAATACACCCTCTTTCTAGCTTGCTGCATTAACCTCTGGCTTCAAGTCAGGATGATGTAATGAGGGTGGGGTGTACTGGTAATCAGTATGTTTCCTTATCACTATTTACAGCCATTGAAAATCACACCGTTATTAATCCAAGTCACAATACCTTTTTTTTTTTAAATGTTCACAGTGCAGCATTTTTGTGGCCTAACAAAACTTTGCTTCTATCATTAAAAATAAAAATTTTTATAAAAATATAATACTTTAAATGTTTAAATCGACAAAACCGGTCTGAGTATCCTACGCCACATGCATTCTACAGTAGTAAGCACAAAATTCCACAGATGAAACACCACAAAAGTCCTGCCCAGAATAACTGTGTATCCAAGTGAAATGGCAGAAATTTCAATTGCCTTTTTTGTTTTGTTCATTTCTCAGTTTGGTTTGCTCAGTACAAAACATGTCCTAATGCAAAAGTGGATTCACCAAAAATTGTATTGTCTCCAGTAGTTTGTGGCATGGGAAGCTGTCACCGAGACAGAGGCTTAAATATTTCCAGTCCATCAACCCTTCCTTTGCTCTGCATATGGGCAGTATTTGGAAGAAGTAAACCTCTCAGTCAGATGTAATCTGCTGTAAAAACATGCTGAGTTACCTTTAAAAAATACTTATCACAAATTACTTATTTTATTTTCAGAGATGTCTTTTTGAGGAAAAAAATACAATGAAATATCTAAACATCCATATTCCTTAGATCAGCAACAACAGTATCACTTCTTAAACAGTTGGTTTTAAAATGACAACTATTTCATCTTGACTAAGCTATTTTATGAAAACCTTCTTAATGTCTTCTATGTACAGTATGTAAATATCCCTATTAATTTATAAGCACATTTTGTGTTTCGCTATTTTGAAACTTCGCATTGTCTATGGATTCCTCCAATCAAAGGAATGTGTATACACAACATTTAAAAGGGAATGATTGCCAAGTGGGTGAAAGAGAACATCAGTGGTGAAAAATGCTGGTGGCCATACACACATGAAAGTTCTTTGAAACACTGGAATTCTACATGAGTGGCCTGGTCCCGGAGCTGCCATGTTCATCCTGGACATCACCACCTCTTCTAAATTTCCTGTGACCAAGAAGCCCTCAAAATTCATTGCCTCTGTTCCCTGTATGAAATCAGGTGAGACCCTGATTTTTTTTTACATTTCAACCGAGAATTCAGGTTTTGGCCTCTGAGGTGACAGGAGTGTCACTGCAGTTTGCAGCATTGCTGATAGGCACTGGCCTCTGGTTCCATGAGCTGATTGAGGTGCTTTGTCAGATGAGGAATCCCAGCCATTTTAAATAACAATATAAAACCCTATAATAGTGCAATTTTGGCAAAAGCAAAAAACGTCGGGTGGCCTTTCAAAAGCCAGGCAGTGAAAAAAATATCAGACAAAGTGTAGATTGTTGTTTGAACTGTGACTAGTGATGTTTCTCGGAGGCGGTTGGTGATGTATCCATCATGTGTCCGCCTCGCCGTCCATGTCATCTTGTGACAAGAGAGAAGGATACGGAGCGATGCATTTTACATTCACATAAGTAGCGTTCACGTGGACATAGTGTTCCCCGATGAAAGTAGAGAATATCGCTGATATCCTGGAGACCAGTTCAGAAAAGGATGGGCGCATTTCGGCTTTAGGGTGCCAGCATTTTAGCATCACTTCATACCTGATTCAGAAGGAAAGGAAGGCTGTGAGAAACTCCTTGAAGTTGAGCATTTCTCTAAAAGTAAAGATAAAAGCGATACAGAAAATCTGTCCGAATTCCTACTTACAAACGATCTGGGCAGTATTCGGGTTGTAAGAGCCTTCTGCCTTGCAATAAGTAAACTGTGATGTCAAACGTGTTCACGTCAGGGTAAGGTGGCGCTCCTCTTGTCATCAGTTCCCAGAGCAGCACGCCAAAGGACCACTAGGGAAACAAGGAAAGGGGGATTCCAGGTGAGAGAAGTGTGACCACGCAGGTATGAAATGTAATCTTCTTCAGTAGGTTTTGATAACAAAACTTGGCTTAACATATTCAATACTATTGCTATTTTGGGCAAAAACTTCCTTAAAGGCAATCACTAAGCTAAGACTTTTAAGACCTGCTTAAAACAGAATCTGATAAAGTTTAGATTATAAATAAGTGTAAAGTATTCAAAAAGAGTATCTGAAATTTACATGATGATCAAGATTCATCTGTAACGAGTAGAGTACATTTTCTGAGTTCTCCCTTGTAGGGTCAAAGCACTAATATGTTTCTCTTCAGCACTAATGTATTTTTCTCCTCTCTTCCAATAGTTAACATTTTAGATTATTTAGTTGAAGAAGACAAAAGAAGTCTTTCAAAATCTGAATTTATGAGATTTCAAAATGAATGTAAATACTCTTTAAGAAATGTAACCATATCTAAACATGAATCTTAAAACGGAAGATCTAAGTCAATATAAGCAAAAATCTGTAAGTAATAAAATTGCTAGGTAACAAGGTTCTTATTGAAAATTAATTTCAATAACATTAAATTAATTTGAAAATGCCAAAGTACTAGATTAATATAAAACAGCTGTATCAGTACTTTATAGCAAAGAGCACAGTGACATGGTGAGGTTAAGTGACTTGCTAAAAATTCTCCCAATAAATCTGAATTCACACTGGGATGAACATTTAAGAGTTCTTGACTCTCGGGTCTTGCTTGTTCTCCTGAACTTCACTAAATATGCAATTTCTTGATTTAAAGCCCTCCACACACAATAGATCAGGTCATACAAATCTTCTTCTCCCTGGACGAGAGCCAAGGTGAAAATGACATGAGAGTAAGTCAGCATGTGCAGGTCACGCCTTTGCAGAGGGCCCAGGAAACCAGTTCTTGCTGAGCAACACTTTGAGGCCACTCACAGACTAGGAAGCATGTGGGGGGATAAAGGAGGCCCTGTAAAAATAAACCTTGGGGGAGAAGGAAACAACAGAACAGACAGGTGGAATAGGGAAACATTAAAATTGAGAAGCAAGTGTAGCTTGCAGCACTCAGCGAGGAGAATAAAGCATGCCTTTGAGCTCAGTGACTGAAAGAGAGCATCTGGGTAGATCCTGTTGTCTGTTGTTGCTGTTACAGATCTCCATTCATGGCTCTTTCCCTTTGCCCAACTGGAAGAACTCTTTAAGGCCACTGACTGCCTTGATCCAATTACAAAAAACAAAAAACAAAAAAACAAAAAACAAACAAATATCTCCCCAGTTAGGAACTACCCAAGTTTGCGGTCTTCTTCAGCCTTTTAAAAGTTTTCAAAGTCTGCAGATCTTATTAGTCACCTCTGACAATTTCATTGTGTTTCTTCAAGTTCCAAAATCTGCATTAAAATTTGAATCACCTTAAAACCAAATATCTGCTGATGCTTGATCATGTGTTACAAGTAGGCTACTAACCCAGTTACTGGATCAGTTACAAGGCTGACTTAGAGTTAAGAGTATTATACAAATAACTGAAACATGGAACAATAAGATGATATACTATAAAAGAGGTACAGAGTGTTGTAAGAGGTCAGAGAGAAAATAGTGGGGCATGTAGTGGTTTGGAATTGTATGTATCCTAGAAAAACATGTTCTTCAAGTTAATCCATTCCTGTGGGTGTAAACTCATTTTAAGTAGGAATATTGATGAGGCTACTTCAACTGAGGTGTGACTCACCTCATTCAGGATGGGTCTTAATCCTCTTACTGAAGTCCTTTATAAGAGAATGAAAATTCAGACAGAGAGAGAAAGCCATGGCAGCAAGAAGCTGAAAGCAATGAAACCCGGAAGAGAAGGGAGAGACCAGCAGATGCTGTCATGTGCCTTGACATATGGCAGAGGAGCCAAGGATCACTGGCAGTTGGTCTTCAAAAAGAAAGCCTCACCTGATGATGCCTTGATTTGGTCATTTTCTTGGCTTCAAAACTGTAAGCTAATAAATTCCCATTGTTTAAGCCAACCTATTTCATGGTATTTGCTGGGGCAGCCTAGGAAACTAAAACAGACACTGAGAAAGGCTTCATGAAGAAAATGACAATGGGGGGGAGGTCTCGAAAAGCAGTGAGGCAGATATAAGGGCAGAAAGTGTATTCTGGATGGAAAGAGTGTCTGGGTGGGAGGGAGTGGGGCCAGGTGTGACAGTACACCTATGTTTTTATTGAACCACAGTACAATATGTTCAAATAGGTATTTTGCTTGATGTGCGGAGCAGGTGAAGGGACTGGGACATGTTTGAACTGGGACTAGGCTGGGAGTTTTGAATGTTCAAAGTGGGCACAGGAAGTCACTGAATAGTTTTGATCAGAGAGGGAACATGACTGAACTTATGCTCCAGGAGAGGCATCTGTAAACAAGGAGGAGGTGGATCCACAATATGGAAACCAGTTAGGGGGTTTCTGAATAAGAAAAGATGAGGGGTGGTACTGCATACTGGCAACACCAAAACCCTATGAGATACAACTCCCAAATTAGGGTGGTGGAAGAGAGCACTTGTTATATAATGAGCCAGGAACTGGCATTATACCCTTTGTTTTGGTCAGCCAAAGGTGTGCCTTTTGAAATATACCAAAGATTGGTCGGTCTTTATAAAGGGTATTTATTTGGGGTAGAAGCTTACAGTTACCAGGCCACAAAGCATAAATTTCTTCCCATACCCAAGTCCACGTGTTGGAGTAAGATGGCTGCCGACGTCTCCAGGGTTCAGGCTTCCGGGTTCCTCTGTTCC